>WBMY01007618.1:757633-799806 GCA_013397315.1 Donacobius atricapilla
GAGAGAGAGAGAGAGGGGGTAAAAGAGAACCAGAAAACAACACTTTAAAGTTTGAGTGCCCTCTCCACCCTTCCAAAGAATCTGAGAGCCCAGAGAGACAGCTGTTATTTCTGTGGAGATTTGTTTTCCATTTGATCAGGCTAAGATCAGTCAGGGTGAGCAAAAGGTGTTTGAGAAGTAACTCAAATTTTAAACCATGCTTTTATGTGCGCTTTATTTTTTTCTTTGAGGTTTTATTTTCTTTGATATTATGAAGGACCAATAGTGCTGTCAACTATAGAATATTGGATCTTGTGGTGCAATGGGACAAGTTTTATATAGGAACAGGCAGGGCATGGTGAGGATTTTTCTGGTTGCATTTTATCTTCATAAACTCATAGCATCAGCTTTCTGTGCGTGGCTTGAGCAATGAGGGCTCACAGTTTCCATTGTATTCTTCCTGGTAGAAGAACAGTCTACCCCTTTAGTATCCTTCTTCTGCTTCCCAGCTCACAATTTCAGATGAAAGACATGTTCCTAAGAAACTCTGTGATCTGTACTGGTTGTCTTTTCTTTACTGGAATTCAACACCAATGATTTGTCAAGTTTGGTTTTGTTCAGTTATAGAAAATTGATTCCAGATTCAATGTGATAACATTTCACTGCTTGGAAACAATTCAAGTTCAATCAATACCATGTTAAAGGAACTGATACAGTAGACTGGCTTCTACTGGTTTTACTGAAGATTTGAAACCCAGGAAAGTTCAAACATAATGTGTATAGAATCTGGGCAGAGAACTATGTCAATAGATTAGTGGCATACTATGTGTTATGGCATGATGATATTGATGATGTAGTGGGTTGATCCTAGCTGTATGCCAGGACTGGGGAGAGAAAATATAATGGAGGGTTCATGTGCTGGGATAAGGACAGAGAGAGATCACTCACCAAATACCATCATGGGCAAAACAGACTAGAATCAGAGATATTAATTGAATGTATTACTAACAAAATCAGAGTCAGATAATGAGAAGTAAAAACAGATCTAAAAAAGTCTTCCCCCCTCCCTCCTTCCCAGCTCTCTCTCCTCCCCCAGTGGTGCAGGGAGACAGGGAATAGGGGTTACAACCCCAGTTCATCACAGATTGTTTCTGCTGCTGCTGCTGCTCAGGGAGAGGAGTCTTTCCCCTGCTCCATTGTGGGGTGCCTCCCATGGGAGACAGTCCTCCATGAATTTCTCCATGTGAGTCCATCCCAAAAGAGACAGTTCCCCACAACTGCTGCAGAGTGGGTCACTCTTCCATGGGGTGCAGTCCTTCATGGGCAGGCTGCTCCAGTGTGGGCCCCACATGGAGTCACAAGCCCTAGCAGGAAACCTGCTCCAGCATGGTGAACCCACAGGTTCACAGCCTTCTTTCAGGCAACCTCCTGCTCCAGCATAGGGCTTCTCCAAGGGCTGTAGGTGAATCTCTGCATCTTCATGGCTCTCTATGGGCTACAGGGGCACAGCTGCCTCACCATGGGCTGCACCACGGGCTGCCGGGGAATCTCAGCTCTGACACCTGGAGCGCCTCCTGCCCCTCCTTCTGCTCTGACCTTGGTGTCTGCACAGCTGTTCCTCCCAAATACTCTCACTCTGTTTTTCTCAGGCCACAATTACATCTGTGCAATAACTTTTTTTTCCTTCTTCCTAAATATGTTATCACAGAGGCATTGCCACCATTTCTGATTGGCCCAGCCTTGGCCAGTGGTGTCTTCAACTTGGAACAGCCTGGGCTTGACTCTGCTGTACACAAAGGAAACCTCTGGCAACTTCTGACAGAAGCCACCCCGGTAACCTACCCTGGTCCCAAAACCAGGCCAGACAATCCCAATATAATTCCTAATCGCAGCTCAGTCCATCTCTGTTATAAAGATAACACAAAAATAACAATTATGGAAGAAGAAAGGAAGAAAATGCACCAGATGCTCATTGTGTGGTAAGAAGAGACTGGAATGACTTGATGTTTTTCAATCTGGGCCTCTGGAAATACTTGATGTGCTGGTGAGGGAGGAGCACATTCACCCTTTTTGTATGGGGGAGACCCTTGAGTTTGCTGGGTCCAATCAGCTTCATAATCTGAGGGATTTCTGCTTCCTGGTTCTCAGGAGCCAAATCTGGTGGCTGTAGGGACTAGTTTGCCTTAATTCCTGGAGAAAAGGAAGGAAAGCCAGATGCTTGAGCAAGTTCCAGACTATGCACTACAAAGCTCCTGTTTTTCTTATAACAGAACTTATTCCAATCCCAAACTTTTGGGTTTTCCTGCATTGTCAAGCAGGCTAGGAGCTAAGTGTTGTTACAGTGAATGTTGCTATTTCTGTCCTATGTGTTAACTGGGAAAATCTTAGCCCAGTGTCCATTATATTATGCAGCTGTCCAGGAGCAGTCATTCCAACATGACCGCCAGATTGACCAAATTTATTGTTGCTGGCAGTGCTCCTCTGGGACAAAGCTGTTGTTGTGTTTTATGGAGTGTATCATAAATATTCCTTCTCCCTGTCTCCTCACTCTACTTGTACCCATTGTGCTTTGCAGAAATGAACTTACAGGACTTCTAGATGTTTCCCCATACGTGGAGCATCTTCCACAGATTCTTGTTTCTGTAAAGGTAGCAGAAAGAGGCTAAAATTATGTTGTCTTGATCTATAGCAGTAATCACAAATTAATCACAATATCAATGTGTGGTGATAAAATTCCATGGGGAGATAGGTTGCAAATACTGTCCTCTATTTATCATGTAGCCTCCTTTTTTTGAAATGAAGTAATCACTTCATATGGACTTACAAGGTTAGGGAATAGCCTAATGGAGCTGTAAACTAGAAGGCATCCATGCCTGTAAATTATTATTCTTTTTCTCAGAAATTTGCAAACATTAACTGGTAACCTCTCATGATGACCCTTTGAGATGCTTTCATCTGTGTTTAACAGAGTGGGAAATAGATAAAAAATTATGAAAGGACGAGGAAAGGTCAGAGAGTGAAATTTGTGAAATCATGTACATCCCTGTTCTATCTTTCTAAGTCAATGACCTTCCCGATGTCCTTCAAAGCAATCCATTGTAGTTTTACTTGTATCTTTAATGTTTCATTCAACATAGTATAAGACCATGAATAATGAAGTTTACATTATACAGGCAGGGTAGCTATTGATTTACACAAGGTATGTCTCATTTATTAATCTGTAAATACTATGCAAATATATGCATGACAAGAAATTAAATCAATGCCTGTCACTTCTCTTTTCAGTCTGCATGCTTTTGCGAGTATAAATTTGACATTAATATTAGTTTACAGGAATGTACTTGCTGAGAAAGCAGTGATTTACACTGGTGTGCAAATCACTCATATGAATGGAGAGTTTTTGAAAACAGTGTGTGTAACCTGGACCTGCTGTCCCGTGAGTGCCAATTTATAGATGATCTTAGATCCATTGATTATACAGATTGTTTGAGTATAATAAGGGAAAGGGAAAACTCACTTAATTCTTAAGGTCTTGTGGATGATCTCTATCTGAAAGGTAGAAGTATTAAACATTAGGATTGGGTAGAAAACATGCTAAACAGAGAGCTTTGGCTGGAACTCAGGGACAAAAAGAGAGTTTGTGGCCTTTGGAAGAAGAGTCAGGAAACTCAGGAGGACTAGAAGGCTGTTATGGGGGAAGAAAAGCAGGTCAAAACCCAAATAGAACTTAATCTGGCCACTGCTGTAAAAGACAATAAATAATGTCTTATTAATAAATAATAAATACATCAGCAACAGAAGGAGCACTAAGGAGTATCTCTGTCTTTGATTGAATGTGAGGGGAAACACAGTGACAAAGGATGAGAAAAAGGCTGGGATACTTAATGCCTTCTTTGTCTTAGTCTTTAATAGCAAGAGCTGGATACCAGACCTCTGAGCTGGAAGACAGGGATGGGGAGCAGAAGGAAGCTGCCATGATTCAGGTAGAAATGGTCAGTGACCTGCTCCACCACCTAAACACACAGAAGTCTTTGGGGCTGGATGGCATCCACCTAAGGGTACTGAGGAAGCTAACAGAAGTTCTCAGCCACTCTCCATCATCTACCAGCAATCCTGGTTAACTGGGAAGTTCCAAGAGACTGAAGGTTAGACAGCGTGACACCCATCCATAAGGCTGGTTGGAAGAAACAGCCAAGGAACTACAGACCTGTCAGCCTGACCTTGGCGCTGGGGAAGGATCATTCTGAGTGCCTTCAGGTGGCAAGCACAGGACCACCAGGGGATCAGGCACAGCCAGCAAGCGTTCCTGAAAGACAGGTCCTTCTTTACTTACTTGATCTCTTTCTATGACAAGGTGACCTGCTTAGTGGATGAGGGAAAGGCTACCTACCTGGACTTCAGTAAAGCCTTTAAAACCATTTCCCAGAGCATTCTCCTTCCTGGAAGAGCTCATGGCTGCTCACAACTTGGATGGGTGCGCTGTTGATGATGGGAGGCAAATCTCTACAAAGAATTCTAGCAAAAAAATATTTTGGGGCCTCTTCTTTGCTCTTTGCTGGATAGCTTTGTGCATTTCACTGTTTTAAGAATACCTGATAATTTCTTGATATAGAGAGGGACACTAAGAATCAGAGGCCTCTGTCTCAGTAAGAACTATTTTGGTGGTAATATTTATGGCTTTTACTTACTGATGTATTAGGGAACAGACATTTTCCATATCTGAACACATTTGAGTTGGAGCATGATCTGATGCATATTTTTTGTGAGAAAATTAATGTCTTTTTTTAGATAGTTGTATGTAATGGAATATCTGCTAAAGGAAGACATTGGGTCCTGATAGAAACACCATGAAAAAATTAAAGATACTTTTCTTAAGAAATGTATGGTTTTATTTCTGTGAGTTGGGTTTTGTTTTTTTTCTTTCATTTTAAAATCAGGTTTTTTCCTTAGCATCTTTAGATATCCTGAAACAAGAAAGATGAAAAATTATTGAGATTATGGTCTGAGCATTTTCTGCATTACTATGAGATAGAAATGGCATAAGAAAACTCCCCAAAAGTACATTTTTAAAGCACAGCTTGGAGGACTCCAGAGGTTCAGTTAAGCATTCAGCATAACATCTGCAGTTTTGAATCTCAGACTTCCCTAATGTGATGACCTCATTTCTCTACAAATTGGTCTCTGTACTCAGCTGGTTGTAGGTTAGTTAAAATCAACCTCTCTCTGCTAAGTCGTACTTCTAAAATTCCTTTAGAAGTTTTCACACCGAATACATTTCCACCTGTCAGTTCACATGAACCCATCTGTATCTTCCAGGAACAAAAAAAAGTCTGAACTAACTGTCGGTGGAGTTTTATGACTCATTGAAGCCCCGAGCTATGTGAAACTGGCTTTAATTTCTAAAAATCAATAATACGTTTAAGCTCTGTGTGTCTCTGATAGTCTTACCCCAGTGAAGAAGCAAATTTACTCAGTATAACAAGTGAAAATAGATTTTCATTCAATTTTTGGCCGAAGTAGTGTGTCTGAATATAGCTCTGATAACAAAGCTCAGTTGTTGGGTTTAAGTGAAACTGTTGTGTAATACATTGCAGGCAGCTGAGCCTGCTGCAATGGAAGAGAAAGACAAAGCCTTTTTGGCAAGGTTTTCAAAATAAAAATGAAGACTTTCTGGAGGTGAATCACTTCCTGATGTGCTGATAATGCTATGAAATCTGTTTGTTTTAAATATTGCTGATGATCTATGGAGCCAGTTGTATGCCACAGTCATTTGAGGGTGTGTGATTCACAGCACAGTTTCCTTCCCACTGCAAGCCTTTTGAGTCAGTCAGAGAAAAGAAATAACAATTCATCCCTGGGTCTGTATTGTCCTGTTTAGACCACTTTAGAAAGCTAAAAAATGTCCTGGATAATACAGCTTGAATGACAGGTTTTCATAGCTATTTTTTTCATACATTGTGAGCTTCTCATGCAAACCCAGTATAAAAAAATAAACATATCTATATTATTGATATTCTACCTTCCCAGCAATGAAAAATACAGCAAGAACCATATATATATCTAGAAAAAAGTAGACATGTCACATTTCGGATGTCTGCATTTGGATTGTTCATTTCTCTGTAAAACATTGCGGCACACTTTTGGTGTACATGCCTTGCTGGTTTCTTAAAAGAGTGAGAATTAACATCCCTGTGGGCTGCACTCATAAAATAACTTCACCCTTGGCTATCTCTGCAGTAGTTTTCAATCCTTGGTTAGACCACCCTTAAACCACCCCTCTTGCTTTGATACCAAAAAGAGTTTCTCAATTTGCCACATTTTTCAGCATTTACTTTTTAGTCTGCCAAAAACTTTAGCACTTTTAAATGATTTGCCACTGATTCTTCGCTACCAAAGGAAGGATAATAGATCACATGAGCGCACTGTACAAGGGAGCTGTGCCTCTCTATAGAATTACCTCTGGACATTGTGGAGGATTTCTGTCTGCTATGTGCACTTTTGGTTATTAGAACAAGAATAAGGCTAATAGCAAAATTTTGTGATACAACATGAAAGCGTCACTTTTCTGAGGTACTTTTTAGGGGATATGTTTTAATTCTTCAGGCTAAGTGACATGAAGTAATTGAGGAAACAGTGAAAAGTGAAGCTAAGCATTGTATTGTTGTTTTTTAAATGATGTTTGGCTTTGTCTAATCTCCAGATGTCACAAAAAGAACAATGCTGCTATAGCAAGAGAGAACTAGTGTTTGCTATAGGGAAGATGATAAACAGTTTTGACTTGAGTGAATATATGTTCGCATAGGAGTCACTAAAATTCAGAACCTGCTGGAAGAGTCAGAATATAAAACTGGCTTGGAGCAGAGTTAATTTCATTACTCCATTAATCTTAACTTCTGTGCTTGTTTAAAAGAAGCAGACTTGCAAATGACTTTGAGTTTTGCAGGAAGATAATTTTAATTTTATGGGGCACTTTTACTCAGAAGTAGGCGTTTTGCAGCTGAAAGCATATGGTGTTGGAATTCTCCCTGTCTGTCATGAGGATTGGATGATGCCAGTATGCTCTCCTGCCTTCAAATGCTACGACACTTTGTAGAGTTTCTGCCTATTAATAATGTACTTTCTTAGAGAAGATTCGCTATAACAACCAGATACTGTGAAAATTGTTACTGGATCCCAATGAGGTTAAGAGCTACTCTGCAATACTCACCAGCCTCTATCAGCCACTAATGCTCAAGAGCTTTAACAAAGGTTAGCCGCCTTCTCAGGGGCCTCTGAAAGCACACAGTCAAGAGCTGTATATAAATTTGTGCACACAAAATACCAAAGATACTTCCTTTAGGATTCTAACATTTACCTTGCAACAAACCAGCTAGAAAACAGAGCTGTGTCTCTTCAAAAGCTTCAGACTTCCTGAGGATCCAAGCCTATGAATAGTTTCAGCATCAGTCCCATTCATTGCAATAAGTAGCAATTTTAATCATGAGTATATTTTGTTGAGTCTTCAGGTCTGATCATCCAATGACATTTTTTGCCTACTGGTTCAGTCATATTTTTTTACAGTAGCTAAAACCAAAACCAAACAAAAACGTTCCTCACAATCATGACTTTGCAATAATATCAGACTTTTTCTACTGAAACAGGAAAATGTGGGTAGCTAGTAGAGGAGGTATTGTAGCTTAGATATAGGGTTGCAAAGCAAATCTATTCTTGCTCATATTCTTTGTAAAAGTTGTGTTGAGTAGTTTGTTTCTGCAGGTCTGTACACTATTTTAGTCTCTCCTGGTCTATGTGACATTTACATGGTATCTGGCAAGTTTTTGTTATTCAGTTCCTTCAAATAAAATCAGAGATGCATTAAGTGCATCCGAATTATTAAAAAATATTTTAGGGATACATTTAATCCTCCATTTGTCAATGAAGAATTCCAAATGCTGTGATATCTGTAGTCTATCCAATTTAAACTTGTTCTTAAAGAGAAAAATTTGTTTACTTCTTCAATAGGTATTTAATAATGGTAAACTGATTATGGAGTTATTTTCTCTCTTTTACAGTTAACTAAATCTTGCCATTATTACTACCTCTCAAAACAGTAACCAAAGCTGCTCTTGTAGATCCCACCATTCATGAGGTGAATTGATTTCACCTGTACTTTCGAAGTTTTAAAGTCAGTATGCATTTTTTATTATGTCTTCGCTTCTGTGCCAGCAAAACCTTTCATTTATACTTTTTTTTTTTTTTAAATGCTACAGTAAGACAAATCACCGAGACTATGATTTAACGGGAAACACTACCTGTGTGTCTAACATCCTGTTGAAAAAGCAACACCTATACCTTTTCCTTGACTCTTAAGGAACACACATCTGTCTACTACACTGTCTGGTAGATGGTATATTGTGATTGTCATTAGTTATTTCAGTTGCTGGTACCAGAATGACTCATATAATTATCTGGCAGTACAGAGCAATTCAGTGCTTATACTCAACAGAGAATATTTGAACGCATGTTAAGTTTCAACAAAATCTGTAAATTCATCAGTTTCTTTTATGAATTATAATCATATATGGAGGAATATCAGTGCCTCTTTGTGGGTTTAACTGCTATTACTTAAACAGCTCTTTTTTTTTTTTTTTCTTGAAAACAACTCCAAATGCAAATACACTTTATAGAAAAAACATCCTCTTCGCTCCTTACATGAGGATTTAGCTACAATCAAAAGTCATCTATGTTCTGGGAGAGAATAATTTTTTGTGCATTTTTCTCTAACTTTCATTCTCACTTTTTGTGCCTACTGAAACTTAGGTTGAGTTACAGAGACACCATACACGGCATTCCAGTCTATTGCTCCTGGCAAAACATACAAGATTAATTTATGACTATTTACCTACATACTTCTGTCTTTAGTTATTTTAATTCATATTTAC
This sequence comes from Donacobius atricapilla, assembly GCA_013397315.1. Taxonomy (NCBI): domain Eukaryota; kingdom Metazoa; phylum Chordata; class Aves; order Passeriformes; family Mimidae; genus Donacobius; species Donacobius atricapilla. The sequence goes on from WBMY01007618.1 coordinate 766,534, forward strand.
TCAAGTAAGATCTTTTATTCTGAGGAAACCTCTGTCAGATGTTGACATAGTTAAAGAGGGGCATCACAACACCTTCAAACTGCAGCAGTTTGTTCAGTGTTGCACTGGACCAGGCTACAGCAAGGCAGGAGATGGTTACAGTGGCTGCCAACCCTTTGGGTGTCTGTTTTATTAAGGAAGGTTGGGGATACTCAGTTAACTGAGATGTCAAAAGGATAAAAGTACAAAATGGCAGGTCACGTCACCAGCTAGAAAGATGCATTGCTGTCACCTTTGCTGTTTCCTGCACCTGCATATGCACCTGGTGGGTAGCAAATAAGTACCTCTTTAACAATAATAAATAAGGGATCAGTAAAAATCTTCAGCAATAACTCCTGCATATTTTTCATTTCAGCTTTCCTAGGAATACAGGAAACATTTTGTCTTAGAAAATTTCGTACCAAATTTTTCCCCTACAGCACTAATTAAAATTCTTTGTCAGTTCTCTCTCTCTCTCTCTGTCGCCCACCTTGCCTGCATTTTTGCCTGACCAGAACCTACACTTGATTAAGAAAAACTGTGGTATCTTAGGTACCATTGTATGGCTGATGATGGTAAGTGCTCCTAGTTTAATCATCATTGTTAACTATTTAATCACTTTGCTGATTATTCTTTGGAGTTTGTGATGAAGCTTTTAGAAAACAAAGTTTTGGTAAAGAAAAAAAATTATAATGCAGATGTTGTCCTTAATGGGAAAGAATTAAAACTATTTTGTAATTTTTGTAGCAAAACTAATAGAAAAGGAGAAGTTACATAATCACTGTCTCCTACTGTATTTCCACACTGGATAAAATAACCATATTATGGTTCCACCATTATGGAAAACAGATTACTAAGTAAAATGGATTATTTTAGTCTTACACTGATTTCAGTGGCACTGCTTACAAAAGACATTTTTAATCAGCATGAGGAAGGGGGACAGAATCAAGCAAAAACATGTAATGCCACAAAATTATCAGGTCATGTTGAATCTTGAGGAGAGAGAGCCTCCATTCAAGGGAGACTGGATTTTAAATTCTTTCTGTTATTTATAGTGACTCTTTCCAGAGTATGGTATGTTTGAAAAAAAATTGCTTGTTTAAAAAACCCTGGGGTGTCGGTACACAACCTGGCATAATTAACTCCTAATTAAATAAACAGAACCCTGAGTAGGAAGAAAAGAAATTCAAAGAGGAGCAACTTAAAAAGGACATGAAATGAAATTTTAAGCAGTCAGATACTAGTGCAATTAAAATTACTAACTTGAAATTAACATTCTGCTAAGGGAAATATAGTAATTTATGAGACCAGATAATTTTTGGTCATATTAACTGTGTCACATGGTCATGAACCATTCCCTTATCTAATATAGTAACACTCTTGCAATATGGAACACATTTGCCTTTTTAATTACTTAGCTGGTAAAAAAAATTACACTTTTATTCCCAGTGGATAGTTAACAAATTGTGACTTTTGCTTTGCCCGTTAGAATTGGGTAAACGTGACCTTGACATACTTCTTGGAACTTCATCAAATGCACTTGTAGCAGAGGAAGGAGTTAATGACTGTGAAGTGCTGTGTGAATTCTCCAGCATTACCCAGAACCTTGTAACTGGCAGCTGATTTTTTTTTTTCACCATCTCTTCCTATTACTGATGTCTTTTAACCTTCGTACTTCTGCTTTTTGCTGGGCAACTCCAGTTTGGGCACATTAAAGGGAAAGGTATTAATGGAAATAAGATAAGTACGTTTAAAAAACTTAATCCATATCTACCTTGTGACAAAATAAACCAAACACAAAGGATTCTTCTTTCTGCCTGGAGGTGGTACTTAAGAATACAAATCGGCAAAATAAAATCCCAAATGTCTTAGGATAAGCTGGTTTATGGCTTCCACAGTTTGCATAGCCATTTCCTACTGCAATCTATATAGAAGAAGAAAAAAAGGAATGCCATACCCGTCTATTTTAGAACTATATATACCCAGAAAAAAACAAGTTCATGTAATTATCTCTTGAAAATGCTGCTCAAGAATGAAGCTTTTAACTCTGCATAAACCAAGACTGAGAGACCTATGAGACCACCCCAGCAGAATATGACTCTAGTGATTGTATGTGAATGTGCAGAGCTATGGGCTTCTCTGATGAGTAAAAGAGCCTCTTTACTGCAACACAGATTCAGGTTATTCTTTGACAGGACTGGAAATGGCACAGAACCATGTCCCAGCTGCCTCTCACAGGCTCCCCTGCTGGTATCAGAAAGGAGCATATAGGGTTGATGGAGTCAGATTCAAGCCCTGTTCATCTCACATTGGCATCAACAACATATACGGATTTTGGGATGTGTCACAGGTTTGTCAGATCTGTCAGATCAAGATATTTCTCCCAGGAGCATCCCTAGGTCCCTAGGTGTTACCTGATGCTGAGAGTTTTGCACTTTGCCTCACTTGTTTCCCCCACTGGTTTGATTATCAGCAGCCACATTTCCAAATTGGAGATTGCTCTATTTCTGTCTTCCAGTGTTTTCTGCGAGGGCATGCACACCACCTACATGCTCCATGTGATACTGAAAAGATTTAACAAAGACACAGCTGACACTGGGACACATAGTACAGGCTTAATGAGGTGGTTCTTTTTTAAAGACTGTTCCAGAAAGGCAGCCATATTTTGCCACAGTGAGTTAAGATATAACAAAACAAACAAATATTTTAATTTCACCAAAAACTTGACTTCGACTCTTGATTGCTGTTGAAACCAATTGGTGATCTGCAATAATTTCAGGATTCATCTGGAGAAACTTCAAACAAAGAGAGAGTGGTGCCCTAAGTAGTCTTAACTCAGTTTGACAGCTAGTAATAGGCAACAGCTCCTACCTTAGGCATGTGATCAATTCACCCCTTTAGTCCATCAATTCAGCTCAAGAAAACCCCACTTGTGTAAGTTCTGTGTTGGAGTTTGTGCTGGGCCATTGTCCTCTGTACCTGTGAGCAGCTCTACTTCTGTTTGCCATTGGCTGCCTGTGGTCTCCTGTCCAACCAAAACTCCTCTGTATACAGCTTTTACCTTTTCTTATTATGAAGGATGGACTTACCCTCTTAACCAGGCTGTTTTAGTGGTCTGTAGTACCCTGTTATTAGACTGTCTTGACCTTCCCTTACACACAGATTCATAAACTGATATGTGCAGAACCTGCTGCTCAGTGTCCTCATTTACTCCACAAGAAATGCTTCCTCTTTCATGTAGCACGTCATATCACCCACTGACACCTTTTTTTCCTCAGACCTATCCCAATGATTTTACCATTCTGATCATAAGAATCATTCTTTTTTAATTTTAGTTTTGCGAAATAAATCACATTTCCTGTTATCCACAGGAATTTCCATTTCACTCTTCTTGTTACCCTGGCATTTGGTATCCAAGAGACCAAACAATTTCTTGTCTCTGAGTTTGGTGTCTTTATAGTTCTGCTGGTTGGTAATAAATTGATTATGACTTTATGTCCCTTTGCAGCCTGCTACACATATGTTAGCTGTGTTCCTGCTACTCTCCAGCTAGGGTTATACTGCTTACATATATGATGCAAGCTCTTCACGCAGGCCTACTAGGCATGCTTTTTGCTGTTCTGAAAGGAAAATAAAACATAAAGAAGGCAAGTCACGGCAACTGTCTTCTCAGTGGCAATTTTTACCAACTAGTTTAGAGCAATTCTTGCAGAGAAAAGACCAAAATATCTTCTGCATCTCTCCTGGTTTCCCACTGACCTACATTAGGGACCCTCTGTGTATTTCTCATCATTACCACTCCTGTGCATTAACAGAGAATCAGATTCCCCAGATTAATTTTTAGTAACTTTATTTAATCCAAATAAAATACCTCCAAGTAATTTTTGTTTTGGGATTTCTAAAATGTTCAGGCCTTCTGAAGTCCCATTTTCCAACTTTTCCCTGCCACAGAAAGAGCTAGAAATCGGTAGGGTTTCTTGGTTTGTGTGTTTTTGTTGTTTTTGTTGTTTCTAGTGTTTGTTTGTTTATTTGTTTTTTTAAATGAAAACGGAGACATTAATTTCAGGAACTGGAGTTTGAAGAAAAATACTATTATCAGGAGATAAGTAGCAATAGTGGGGGAGCTGGCAACACTATTATCTTGTGTGCATCTTAGGAGTATTGGCAATCACATCCCAGCTTCTTGTTCAGAAAAATTTGCTAGTTGACCAGAATAGGTTTTCAGCCTCAGTGTAGCACCTGGTAGCTGAGTGAAACACATTCAGCTTGGTCAGTTCCTACCTGGGGTGGTCCAGAACCATGCATGTCCAAATAAAATTGCTAAATTTGGACATTTTTGAACTCCGAACAGCAATTCTTAGTTCTGGATCTGAATTTCAAGCATGAAATTAGGATCTGAATTTCAGTTCGTATGTCCAAACTGGTTTAAGTCAATATCCTTGGTATAAACAGATCTAAATCTATGGGGAAGAGAAGGACACATTTGAAATGCAAATGAAAATACTGTCATTCTAACTCTCCCTAATGAAAATTCAGACTCTGCAGTAAACCCACACAGTTTCAACGCTATTGAAGTGAGTTTCTTCATAGATCATTGGCAGCTATTCCCCCTAGAAGGATGTTGGTTCAGTGGCAAGAGAAAGTGACTGTCCAGCTTCTCCTTAATGTTCCTTGTCATGATAGGACAGCCAACTTTATTGTCTCCTCCTGGCTCCTTCCTTGTCTACTGTATTTCTAGGAAATTCTTTACCGTGGCCAAAAATATGTTACCACTGTTGAACAACTGATTCTGATCCTAACACATTGGCATGCATACTACTCATGGAAATGTGAGAGTTGACTTACTGAGAAATACACTAAAGCAGATTTTCTATCCTCAGTGACAGTGCAGCTTAAGGAAACCAACATACAGAATGTGGGAAGTAGGGATTTTTTATTGTACTGGGGACCTATACCTATGACTTTGACATTTGAGGGTGCTCAGCTGCTCTCAAAATGAGCCCCAAATCTTCTGCCCTCAGCAAGGTTTTATTGCTTTAGCTCTGATTGACGGGTTCAGGGAACTGGAGTCTAAAGATAAGTCTTTAATGGATCACTAAATTGTGACTGCCAAGCAAATTATTGTGTATAGGTTTTGGAAATTGTACTACCTAGATGATAGCATATTTCAGGAGTGAAATTTTACTCTGGAGGGAAAGCAAAACAATAGCATTTTTTGTAGTGGTTTTAATGGCTGATTTGTTCAGAATGTTCACTTGCTGCTGTCTCCTCTCTTTGTTCAGTGTTCATTTCAGCATCTCCCCTTTCTACCATATACATGTTAGTAAGGTCATTTTATTACCCTTCTTATATTATTTTTCAACATTAAGATTTTGTTTCCATAGTTATGAACTCTAAAAAGAGTACAGATAAATTTCTTTTTGAAAGGAATATTCACAGATGTCACATAAGGGAGTTATTCTTTATGTGTGTTTAGACATATTTATGAAGAAATTGCTTGGACACTGAAGTTGTGACCTCTTCTTTTGTCACTGTTATCTTCATAAACATTTAATATGAAATATTTAAAGGCTTAATATAGCTTTTCTACACTGGGGTTGCACTCACAAACCCAGTTTTTGCAGCATGCTTACAAATTATTTATCTGGACATGGAACCTATTTTCAAAACAATATTAGTGTCCAATACCTATTTTTGTGTTGAGCATGTGTTGAATTGCCTTTGACAAGGATTGGAATCAATTAAGTTCAACAACTGTAATAACGTCTCAGGTGTTGCTTGTCTATGAATTGTTGCTGTTGCTGTATGATAACAAACCTGGAAACAGCACGTATCTAAAGAACTCACAGTCATTAACCTGTATGTTAATAGGTCTGGCTAAAGGTTCAGAGGATGGTAGGTTATGTTTTGAACACTTTTTTTGTGTGTGTGTGAATTAGATTGCTTCTTTGTCATTATTTTTATGACCTAATTTGTGTATCAAAGGTTTAGTCAGTTTTGTGTGATTTATTCCTGATGCAAAATTGGGACCATAAGAAAACAGACTGTTTCAGAGTTTAGAAATAATGGTGCCCTTTATTTGCAATGAATAAGAGACAATATTTTAAAATATTTAAATTTAAAAAATCATGCAAACCACAATTAAATATGCAGGTAGAAAACAAATTTATGGAAGGGTTTGAATGAAAAAAAAAAAGCCTGGTAAAATGTGAAAATTTAAAAGACAACTTTTCCTCAAAAACGTTAGGAAATCAGAAATCAGCATTTGGTAATAAAGCAGAAATTAGAATTTGTAAACTACTTTCAATTTTTCAATGAAATACAAATGGCATGTGTATGTAATGAAGCACATGACAAATTTTGCTATAGATTTCGGCTTAAAAATGGACATGAAGCTGATTTTGATTAGCTAGAGAAAGAGGAATATCTTGCTTCTGCACCTGAAAATATGTCATGTTTCTTCTGCTAATGTTAATGTGAATTTGGATGAAAGAAAAAAAAAAGGTTACACAGTCATATTTCATCAAGCCAACAAAATACTGAAAGGAGTTATGCACATTTTCAAGAGCAGTATAGTGGACTTCTGGGTACCTTAGATAACTTTTAGTTTTATTTTGCTTCGGTAAGCATTTTGTGATCGTGACAAAGCCCTCATAGCAATGAAAGTGCAGAGTGAAATAGTCTGAAATGAAAACCATTCATTTGCTTGGGATGTCTTCAAAAGAACACAGAGATACTGAGGTTTGCAATGTATTATCCTCCATATTATAAAATCTGTGCATAACAGAGGAGTAATAAGTCCCATTTATAGCCAGGAAAATGAATCAAAACTTATTAAATGGACAGTAATGGACAAATATATCCTATATAGCTGTCATTTTACTTCAGTATATTTTGCTTTTATTATCAAATGTACTGGGTCATGTGTTGTCTTCTTTGTTAAACCACCAACATTATAAGTTTTAACTGGGGTAAGGCTCTTAGGAAATAAATGTTTAGTTTAAATTTGCTGACAACATGGAATAGTACCAGACTTTGAAATCTCCATGTCCTTCAATGAGTCTTTTCATGTTTGCTGGCTTCTCAGGTGGAATAAAAAATATTTTTGGATTTCTGAATACAACCTCATGTTCCATAAGGGCTCCTAAAGCATGGATAAAGAAAGAAACTCTTCTTAGGCAACCATAGAGAGGTGAAAATATTAGTGGTCTCTCACCAACAGATGCATCTGACTATGGCAACACTGTCTTAGTCTAAGTCCTCCCCAGCTTCACATAGAGTATATATAGAGAGATGGAAGAATAAAATTACATTAGAGTCAATATTGGAGAGTAAAAACTGGGAGTGCCAGAGAGGTATTTTTTTGTGAAATTCAACTCCTTTGTTTTCTCCCAAACTCTTTTAGCAATTCTGTCTTTATATCTTTAACACTGTTAGTACAGGCAGTCTCATTTCTGGAATGGGCAGACAAGGTCTGTAAGTGCCTAATCAGCAGATAGTTTATGTGTCCTTCTGAGGACACATAAACCTGAAACATGGTACCTGTTGGATGCACACCCAGCATCTTCAGGCAACAGGAAAGAAAGCAAAACTGCTAATAATGCTTGTCTAGAAAAGTGCAAAGTAATACTGAATGCAAATAACCCAGATAGAAGACTCCTTGGAAGGAGATATCTTGAAATCTGCTCCACGTCCTCTGTCCTACTAGGAAATTTAGGCTTACATGAAAACAATTACCAAAGACTGAAGAGGAGACACACAAGAGAAACCTTACAAAATACTAGGGGAGGGTAAGATGATGGTAATCACTGATGCCTTTCTCAAATACAGCCAACACAGATATTGTTGGAAGGAGAATTGTCCTAAGGAGGTCACATTCAAAGACAGTCAAATGCAAGGGAATCTGTGCTGTGATGGAGAGCAAGCACGGCATGAGGTGAACTACCTGACAAATCAGTGTTTGCACAGTATGTTAGCATACAATAAAAATAAAAAAAGCAAGAAGGCTGTGCTTGCAGCTTATGGGAGGAGACATCCTCTGATGATAGGTGGTGAGTAGGTTGACAGTAGATAGACCAAAGTTCCTGAGTAGATATATTCTTCCAAATTTTACCCTGTCCTGATCAGATCAAAATGACCAGTTTTTAGTTCAGTGATTCCTTTGCTCTCTGGCATTCATCATCACAAGAACAGAAAGAAGTTGTTCAACATAACAAGTATGAAACTCTTGAAATTCTGATAGGACTGAAATTTATTACTCATTATGTTCATTATTTTTACTAGGAGATAAAAATAATGTAATGCAATGTTGAAAAAAAGCTTTGAAATAAATGCCACTACAAGTCTAAAATAAAGGCAGCAAAAGAAGCTTTAAGAAATCTTGTCTTGGTTGTTTGGACATGTGATTGATAAATGTGATAGTAGAGACAAGACAAAATGCGTAGATGAAGTGCCGCTGTTTACTAGTACATCCAAATTTCTGTGGATCTCTGATAAGGTAGTAGTGTGTAGCAAATTCCAACCTTCTGTTCCCTTAGAGGAATGAGTTCTTTGTGAACTATGTAAAAGAGTTTTTGTGGCAATCTGGGATAAATTGTAGAAGCATGCCTTTGATGATTTAAAAAAACAATTGAACACATCTTCAGCAGTGGCATTTTATACTTTTTTCCTGTTCCCCAGACATGGTGCCATTTCTGTTGCACTGGCATGGCAAGAAGCTCAGAGCACGCTGTTTCAGGAAGCTGCAGATGTTGATGACCAACAAATCAATTTTGATGATGCATTCCTGGTTAATATAAGGTCTTCCAAGAATTTTCAGTGAACATGTTATTATAAATATCTTAATCACATGTTGGAAAATACTAGAAGACAAAAATCAGGCTCCCTCTAGGATGTCAAAAACTTCCTCAAGAGTTCAAATATATGACTGGAAACCTGCTAGTTAGAAGTAAGTGTTCCTGGCACCTCTGGCTTGTCTGCACATGCCCCAAAAGGTGAAATTGAAGTGTATGGCCACTTGCAATCTAGCTTGTTACAGGAACAGTATTATGTCTCGATAAACATTCTACATGAAAGGATCCTGTCCTCTTCACAGCAGCTCCAGATCTGTGCAGAACTGTGTATTTTAAAAGGTGTTCAAGAGCTCAGACCAGTCTCACACCAGCACATGGACACCAGAATGATAAACCATAAGGGGCATACTTGTTTCATCTGGCACCATTTTTCTGGACTGCCCTTAGGTTACTCAAAGTATCTGAATCTCATCCATCCAGTTACACTGCCACTAAGTGGCACTGAATATGGAGTACACAGAAACTTTTCCAGTATGAGCTCAGGACTGAAAATGCCTAAAGACATCAGGTTGGGGGTGTGATCAGCTCTACATACTGCAGAACTGGGGGAGTAAAATGGATTGAGACGTTCCAGCACTGTCCAGCTCCAAAGGGAAAACCAAATTGCTATGAACCTTGTTTCTGTCAAATGCTTATGGCTTGGCTAGCCAGTGCCTGCACAAAATTCAGCTATTTCTGTGCAGGGCTGGGCAGGACCTTCTCCCTCAGAATCATGTTAGCACTGTGACCTGCATGAAGTGTTGAGTGTCTGGATCCGCTCAGCTGAGGCAAAATCCTGTATCCCAGTAAATACCTCTGTTGATTGACTTCTGTGTGTTTGCACACAGATGGTAAGAAATCCAAAATTATAGCTGTTCTCCAGCCTTGCCTTTGACCAATAAAGAAATCCTGTCTCAAGGGCACCAGGATACAACTGGTTAATAGAACAGAAATGGGCATGACATTTGTGTCTGTAGTTGTTCATACTTACTCACAGTGAGCTTCTTTAGTTTCTGTCCTGCATATTGGGCACACAGAGGCCCATGGATAATTGACCACTCAACTTTGAGGAAGTTAGCTTTAACTTGTTTGATCTGGTATTTCCATCTGCATAGGGGACAGCCTGTCCTATGATGGAGTCCAACAGTAACAGTTTATTTTTATATTGAGCCCCTTTGGAAAGACATTGGATTTGATAAGATAAAACCCCATCACCTTTTGTAAGAGTTTAGTAATATTCAGAACTGAATGGCCTTATATACTGTGCTAAAACCCTGTACTTCATGTGCTTATGAAACATGCAAATACACTTTGAAGAGAGCCAGACAGCTGAGGGCCAACTGTTCTTTTCTCAGGAAAAAATAATCACATAACTCCATGTACAAGAAAAAGAGAAGATGCACAAATAAAAGTGACAGGGATGATGTCTTTCAACCTGAGATCATAACTGATTTAACAGAGTGAAATGTTTATAGACTGTGTTACTTAATAGGGAAGAAGAAAATTTGTGCTATTGGAAAGTTTAGAAAAAAGGCACCTGAATGTGTACCTAAGTTGCTACCTGATTTTGGGAGAGGAAGAATACCTGGATACATTGAATCCCAAGACCCTCACACAAGTTATGAATGTGATTTTCTTTCATGTAAAGCTCACAGAAAATTTGCTGCATTTAAGACTGAAAGTTTAAAAATCTAAACACACCCCTCTTCCCCCAACAACCGTGTATAAAGTATCACAGACACTTTTGAGTGCTATCAAACATCCTTGTGTGGTTGGCAGTTTCAAATGTCAGATCCTTGCTAGTCTATCGTGTTTTGAAGCTGGGAAACTCATGATCACCTCTTTCATTAAAATGGTGAATGAGTTAATTTTGGGAGTTTGAAAATAAATGAAAGCTCTCTTTAGATAAGACTGAATAAATGTTATCTTTGCACTTAGTAGAATTACCTCTTGCTGCTCAACACGTCACCAGTCTTGGCTATGCAGTGGCCTTTTAGTCTGTTCTTTTCATTAATCGTCTATTAGATCTTTTGCTTTTCATGCAATTAGCATGGCAGTTGACTTTGGGGATGAAAAAGAAGAATCCAGCCAAGAGGAAGGTCAGGCAATATATTGATAAAGGAATAAATCTCAGTCTAGTTTGTTTGCTTGTTTGTTTATTTCATTAGAAAAGACTGCAGAATATCCTAGTTTAATTTAAGTGGGAACTATGATCTTTTCTCAGCAGACAGAAATTCTTCTTTGATGTCCAGTTGCTAATTTTTAGTAGAGTTGCCAGAGTCAACTATTTCTCTGCTTCCTGGCTAGAGGGTTTGACTTAATTGTCATGATAGCTATCAGTAGGCAGCACTGTTGAGATTATCTCCCTTTGGAGTAAATCCATTCTGCTTTTCTTTTCTAGGGAAAAATGATGCTACTTGCTCTTGGAGTGGGGTTCACTTCTGTGCAGTTCTATCTTTAGCTGGATGAAATTCAAGTGTTGGTTAAGGCTTAGAAACCTAATACTTCCTATTGCCTGGACTCTCCACTGCTTTGCTGTTGATTTCTACTGTTATACTGGGTGTAGGTGATTTTAGGAAGATCAGTTGAATGCCTCTGGGAATCCTTTACTAGTGTAGCAGCAACTTTCTCTTGGTAGTGGGCTGTAAAAGCATCAAGATACAGCTGACTAGTTGCAGATGATTTTAATGTACTTTCACTATTTGCTTTAAAAAAGGGGATTTTTTTTTTCCTCATGGGATGATATTCTGATGATAATTAGAAAAGATGATAGGTATATTAAAAATGTAAGCTATCCCTCTATTCTGCTTTTTAATAAAACTTTAATTTTCTTTCGAAAATGACATATGTCTTGGATACTTCTAGCCTTTGAAAGACTGTAGATAGTTTCTGATAATAAGGATTCTAGTTAGTAGTCTATATAAAGATGAAACAGATAATCCACATTCATCCCATGTTCCCAATGGGAAATTTAGCTCTCACTTATTATCGAAAACAGTTGTGTATTTTATGTATTAGTAAAGATCTTCTGTTATTCTGCTGTTAGAAGTGGCTCTTACCTAGACAATACTCACTTTTTATGCTTTTTATTTCATGCTTGAAAATGTAACTGAAGTGTGTATGTGAGGAAAGGTGACTATGTGAGTTCCTAGAAACCCCAAAGAGTAAGTGCATATTTATGTTTCCTTTAGTGATTTTTTTCAATCTGTTTTCCTCAATATACAGGATCTAAGGAGTGATATGATTACAATGATCACATGCAACATTTCTAAATGCCTACAGATAGTACTCTCTGCCCTTGCAGCTGGATTTGCTGTCTGAAGAAGGATTTGAATAGACTTTGTCCTTTCAACCACTTACAATACTTTAGGTGTCAGTAAGCAAAATCTATTTTTTATTTCATGATTGTAAACTTTTTTTTTCTCCTTTTGCAACTAGAAGTTTGAAACAAAAAGAAAAGGGTGTATTTGGTTCTAATGAGATTAACATCGGTTATTTTTTCATGGTTAAAAAAAAGAAGCCTTCATAAATGTCTAGCTGAAAAACACTAGATGCAGAGATGGGGACAGAGATGATTCTCTGATAAGATACACAGTTGGCATGAATGCAAGAAAGAAGTTTGGGAACTGAGGTTTAAATTTATTAATGACAAACATTTTGGTTACTTATTTGGGACTCTGGTGATGAATTTATAGTATGCATTAGAACCCTTTGAGCTTGTTTGAAACTTGGGGAAGCTGGGTTCCCATGCAGACCTTTATGCTGGGATTTAATTCAAAACAAAAGCTCCTGATTTTAGTTGCCCACAAGCCTTCCAGTTGTCCAAACTCCTGCATGAAGATTTTAGTGCAGGATTTAGCTACCTTGTAGCAGCAACTGTGCTAGTCAATTGTGTGAGATTTGCTGCCTGGGCTTGAGCAGCCTCTACAGGAAGGAAAGATCCCTTGTGAGTCCTACATCATGTCCTGTGGAGGTGTCTTGGATGTTCTGTGACATCTTGGACACACTGTGGTGTTGGTAGCTGGATCCTGCTCCCATCCAAGGGATGCTGGAGAGTTGTTTACCTCATGCAAAAGTGCTATCACCTATATTCATGGCTCTTTTATAAATCTATATTACATAGGTTACCATTTAAGTGCATGTCTCTCCTATAGATCTCGTATAATATTGCCAGTCTGTGCAGGTTTTGGACATGGAAGGATCTGTTGGCATGGGCATTTATATTGATGCCTTTGTGGCTGCTAAGCTTAGTATCTTTGTAGGCATTTTAGCTTGCATTGGCTTTATCCATGAACCAAAGAAAGCTTGACCTCATATTCAGACTCATGACTTGGAAAATCTGATCCCTTGCGAAGAAAGAGATAACATTCTTTAAAGTAGGTTTTTATCCTAAACAAAATGTATTCCTACATTCTGGAGATCATATATGCTTGTTTCTAACATTTCTTTTCAGAAAGGACACATCAATTCATTGCTTCTGGTTTATTTCTCAGCACAATTCAGGCTGCAAGGGTAGAATAATTGTGAAAGGTGAGCTACACAGTTTTTTAAAAAAACAGTTTGGGACAAAATATTCCTATTGCCTTTGTTTTCTATCCTGACTAAAAGGTTTTGCAGGTGCTTAACATATGAAAGCTTGAAGTATTAGACTGGAAGTCCATTGAGCTTCAAGTTCTCTTTCTGGCAGAAATTTGTTAGCAAATTTTGATACTGCAAAGAAAGAAGAGAGAGGGAAAAAAATGCACCATATCACAGTCAAACATGGTTAGTAGCCTTCTGTTTTGTTTCCCATTAATCAATGACAAATTGAAATTAAGGGGATTGTGACAGACAGTGTAAAAGAATAAAGCTTTAACATGGAAACAAAAGGCTTGATTTAGCAGTTATCGGCGATTTCCTTCTATATGCCACCATATATCATGATCAGGTTTTATTTATTATGCAGTTTTGTTTCCTTGCAGTTTGAGTCATCACTGAGAAGAAAACATTGACTGGTCCTTGAAGTCTTTAGAAGAAATATTTTACTTGCTTTTGGAGAAACTATCAAAGATTTAATTCTTGTAAGTGTTCTGTAGTATAGGTTGAATTTTTGTAAAAAGTGCTCAATGTACCCTGGCAATCTGTTTTGTAGAGGATCCTTTGCAATTTTACTAGTTATCCTTTCCAAAACCCCTCAAACACTGTTAGACTGAAATATTTTGTTTTTGTGAAGAACCATGCCCTGTATATTATTACAGTGTTATATATCCTCATAGCTGTTAGCTATTACATTAGGTGATCATTGTTTAACTATAGTTTTCATAATCTATTATTAATGAATATGTTATTTTATGTGCTGTATTACTTTGCCGAATGAAACTGCTGTGAAGTTAATTACTGTGCAGGTTTTCTTAAGGTGAAAATGAGAGAAATTGCTTTTGTAGCGAATTTTGTCCATAGAATTTGTTGTGTCATTACAGGATAATGCCAACAACATAATCTCTCAAGAAAGAAAAGCAGTTCTCAGCCTAGTCCTATTGTTAGGGTGACTGATTAAGCACTTGTAGAGCTGAATTCTGGCAGGGCAAAAATCTGCAGCTTTGTAATTTAGGCTGCATTCAATTGTAAAATGAATGGTACACTTCCATAGTCTTTGAAATAGCAAGCCTTTTTTTAATGTTTGTATTTTGACCTACTCAGGTACTAATGCTAATTTAAAAATATATTCTTTCCACACATCCAGCCACTCCAGGCTGCAGTGGCTTTCTGCAGGCAAAATTCAATGGAGGAGGTTCTTTTGTTCTCTACTGCACTCCAGAGATTTCTGATGTTGGCAGCTGCTATGTTTTTGGAAACTTCAATGTGCTCATGATGCTTTCAAATGTCATTTTGCTGAAAGCAATTTGAGTCCAATTTAAAACATATATTTCTGCCATTACAATTGTCATAGATTTTAATTTCAGACTGGAAGAACATTGATTTATCATTTGGCTTTTCATGGTGCTTTTATAAAGTCCGTGTTCTGCCTGCCCTTCTAAGAGAACTCCACTTTGCAAGGCTTTGGGGAAGAATGGTAGGTGACTTTGATACTGAACTGGGCCCTACATGCTAAGAACCCCTCTGTCAGGGCACCCTAGTCCAGCATAGCCATAAGATGGGCTCAGCTGCATCTGGTCAAAGGGAAGGAAAGAATTTTTGGTCAAGGGATGGCTTCCCGAGAGCTTTATTCAGACTCTATAGACTATTCTTCGTTTCAATTCACAATATGCAACTCATCACAGCTGAAAAATTGCGTAGTAGGAGGCCTTTATCTGTCTGGGCAGGAGTGAAAGCTTTCTGTCACCATAGGTAGCCCTCCTTCTTTTGTGTTTTAAAAATGCAGAAATTGAACCATCTTTTAGATAATAATCCTTGATGATCAGTCCACCCATTTTTCTATTAAATGATGAACAACATTGGGTAATCTCCATTCCTGTGTATCCATTGCTTTTGGTATTCAGGCAAAATTGCTGGATTTTTCTCGGTTAAGAGATACACTCAGTTGATGGCATCCCAAATATTATGTCCACCTTTCTCTTACATGAAAGTTTCTTTATTAATGGCCGCTTGAAAAAGACCACTTTTTAATCTTAAAAGGTGGGGTTTTTTTTATAAAGGAACTGTGTTCAGATTGATGCTTTCACTTGACAGAAGAATTGCAATAGTATTGTACTTATTCATCATGTAACAGACATTTATAGCAACAAAAAAAGAAAACATGAAGTGTATAAGATGATCAAGGAATTGTATTTTCAGGTGGCAAAAGGCAATGTAATTATTTCAGGCTTCTGATGACACTTTTGGAAAATACATGGGAGAATGTGGCTGGAGTCTTTCTGCTGACAAAGCCCAACTACAAAAGCTTTGGGAGGCCATGGGAATCTTGGTCCAAATTTCTTTCCTTATTTTTCTGCTTCATGTTAAATTATAAAAAAGATCAAGTAGAACTGCCCTGGGCCTCCACTTGTGTTACTGTTGTCTGTTCAACATGGGAAATTAGGCTTGAACTCTTCAAAATCTGGACTATGTGAGGATATAATGGCAGAATTTGGATGTACTTAGTCAAAGTTCCTCTCAATCATGCAGCATGCACTGCCATTGGTTTGAAGTTGGAAAGCTGAAGTTAAAAAATTATATGCAAGTTCAATCAACTCTTCAATCTAGATTTTGAATAGCCAACAGACCAGCTTCCAGTGATTTCAGACAATTGCTTGGCTCATGCTGGAACAGAATCACTGATAAATGTTTCCAATTGTACCCTTCATTATGACTTTTCAATGCATCTTTAACTTCTTGGAACTGGAATTCACTGTCTGCATTTGATTGCAGCCCACCATTCCATGCTTAAAACCCCTGTTTCTTGGTATTAAGATTCTTGGTATAATTAGAGACTATTCATGGCAGCTAACAACACAGATCCTTTTCCAGATGTTGGAACTTTCACAGCTTTGCTTGTAATTTTTTTTAAAGCAATTTGTTGCATCTCTTGAAAAACTCAGAGACAGTCTATTACTGCTGCAGCCTTCACCTTATTATAGGCAACTTTTAAAGTCTTTTGACTGAGTTCTTTAAATGGAAAACAATTAGGAAAGATGGAGAAAATTCAGCTAAAAATATTTGATTATGGCTTTGTGCATCTCACTACTTTGCTCTAACTAGAAAACATGAAGAGAGATTGTATTGCTGCATTATGAGGGATAAATAGTATTTTTCAAATATTAATAAAAATTTTGCAAAGCCTTCTCCAGCTTAAAATATAGATTCTTTCAGCAATTAGTCCCCATATCCTGCTAGGTCTGCCATGATATATTTTTTTGTTTATAGAAGAAAGGTTCTGTGACAGACCAAGGCATGGGTAACCTTAGATACCTCACCTAAGACCTCTTCATTTGTCTGATGGACAATTGGGATGGTAAAAAGAGAATCATCACTCTGAAAACAGACACTGGGCTGTTCCAGCTCCTGCATTCCCAGGAAATAAAGTGTCTCAAATTGGTTTCAGGCATTTCTGTTTTGCTGCAAACAGCAGCCTCTGACTGTGTGCCAAGTATGTCATTGAGAATCATCTTCCTGCACAGGGAAATCATTACAGTAGGGCTCAAATTCCAAGTGCCACAGCTGTGCCGTAGGAACTGTTGTCCTGCTTGGGGAGTGGAAAAGAACTTTGTAAGAAAGATGATGCAGGGCTCTCTCGATGTCACCTTGATTTCATAAAGCATCAAATGGACACCAAATAGATTTTCCTGTGGTGTGCCACACAGATCCCATCCATGGAGAGATTCCCAAAATTTGAAGGGACATGAGATTTACTCTTGTCTACAGTCTTACATTTTTTCTATTTCTTTAAAGCATCTATTTTAATATCATATAATCATAGAATACCACATTGGAAGGAATCTCTAGGATCATATGATCCAACCTTTTTTGGCATAAGCACAGTCTAGACATGACCTAGCACTTGTCCAGCCAAATCTTAAAAGTGTTCCCCAAAAATATTGGGGAATCTGACACCTCCCTGGGAAGATAATTCCAATAGATGCTGTTTTTATTGTGAAAAATATTCCTCCTGTGTCCAACTGGAGTCATCCCATCAGTAAATTTTTTCCCATAGTCCCATCTTTTTTCAATGTGACTCCTTCTAAAAAGGCTTTTTAGCCACTTCTTAAATTCTGGAACATGGTGATAAGGTCTCCCTTTCTCTTCTCAGTGTTGACCAAACCTAGTCCTCTCAGACTTTCCTCATACGGCAGCCTTCCCAGTCCTTGGATCACCTTTCTCTGGAATCTCTCCAGGCTGGAGACTTTATCTGACAAATGAAAAAAACATGCTGGTAGGATGAGAATCTCTTGCATTTGTGCAGACATATGAGTAACTCTTGACATTTCTACATCAAAACTGATCACAAATTATTTCATAACCATCTCCTCAACGACATAGCTTGATTCTCTTTTGTGCTCACAACGAAGCAGGTCCAGTATAATACAAAATTCTTTAATTAGTTGCCTCAGGGAAGACTCTTTTATGGGAGGAATGATATCACAAAATCAACCTTCTGGGACAGATGACCCAGGTTTTATGGAAAATAGACTGCTCTCATATCCTTCCAGATGCCAGGGCCTGTCTGAAGTCTGATCAACACAACAAGATGCTCAAACAGACTTTCTGCTCATGAGGCTCTGCCAGTAGTCTTACAAGTACTAAGTCAGCTCAGTTTTCTGCATGTTTGGATTTCTATCAACGATTTGTTCTACAAGGTGGTCTGCTGTTGAAGGCATGTCATTTAATCATTTCTGTGAGCATGCAGGATGAAATTACCCATGGGTTGTAGATGTAAGGACACTGCCTGAGTGTTGGGCTTGGGCTTGCCAGGTGCTCATCTGGTGGCAGTGATGTGGACTGATCCCATCCTAGAGAGTCTAACTTTTGATGAAGTAATGAAGATGGTACCGAAGAGCAAATAAAACATTTTTCTTAGAAACATGTGGCGGGAGCCAGGAACACCACCCTTCTGGCTCAGTAGAATGATCTCATGCTGGCTAACTGTGAGGGACTGCTACAAGAAGGCACAATTTAGTAGTCCATGCAGAGAAGTTAATAGGATTTTGGCAAGTTACCAACATTTACAATATCACTTTATTTCTTTCTCACCATAAACTGAAGTATTGGTAGAACTTCCTCACAGCATGATTTTGTTTTAGATGGTGTCTGCTAGTTGGCTTTTGAAATAAGGAAGAAGTATAAGACTTACAGAGCATTAACCCATAGGCTTCTGATTTTTTTTGGGAAATACTGGAGTTCTCAGTGGGCTTTGCATACAGTTCAGGCTGGCTAAGCACACTGTGGATGCACACAGATTCCAGAGCTTTGTGACTGACTTGCATTTAAGCCAGGAAAACAGCAGTCTTTGCAGCATTGCTCTTACCACTGCACTTACAACACCCACCCTTGTTCTGTGCTGACCCACTCAGTTCTCAAATGGTGTCTCTGGAGGGACTGGACACCTTCTTTTTACCATATATACTTTTCACTTCAACTTTTTTACAACATCAGATATTCCTTAGGGATATCTCTAGTAGAGGCTGTGACTTCTTCCTAGAAGTGTTTGCATCTTTCTTGGTGATGGTACCTTGGCATGTGCCAAGAAAATGGTAATTTATATAAAGATCTGAAGGGTTTTTTTTCTAACTTTTCTGAAGGGTTTAATTTCCCTCCTCTTACTCCATATGGCCCAATATAGTGGTATAAAGCACTGTGCTTTTGCCACAAGAAGAAATCAATCATCAGCTTGTCCAGGGGTGGTCTGAGGTACTAAATACACTGACATACCTTGTATGTGAATATGAAGAGGGGTTGGACTAGATGATTTCCAAAGGTCCTTTCCAACCCTAACAATTCTGTGGTTCTGTGGTATCAAGCTTACAAAGGTGTCAGAAGATGCTGTGGCTCAGTTGTGTTTAACTCTTTCCCTTCTTAAAACAGCAGTGCTGCCCTGACAGCCTACATAAACCAGTTTGAATTGTGTAGTGCTCTGTGTGTATCCTTGCTACAGGAGTATGCCCCCAAGGAATACTCCACATCCTCTTTTGACTATAGGATGTCACTAAAAGACTGACATGATTCCATCCTTAGCTCAGAATAGTATGGGGAGTGGAGTGTGTTACTGTGCTGCCGCATCCACTCTGGTGGGGATTGGCATACATGGCATAGGATTGCTTCTTCAAAGAATGCACATCAGTGTGAATTTCTTCCTATTTGTAAGAAAACATGATTGGAGATTATGTAAAGCTTAGTGTTTTAACTGTTTATGTAGCTCAACAGACAGAGGGATGTAAACAGACTGTCACTCTAAAATTGCAACATTAAATTACTCCCTAAAGCAATCATTGTTGCTTTTGATTTTTAGAGACTCATACAACACATTGAAACAAGAGGGAAAAGCCAAATGCAGAATAATACTGAAGCTATAAATCTGTTGAAGTTACCAGAGTTATTCTGAAGCTAATTATAACTGTATGCAAAGCAAATGAAGTGAGAACTGAATTAATGGAGGCTACTACCTCCCACAAGCTAATGAGGCATGCTTTATACCAATAGCTCTTCAAATTGAAAAATTAACCATGAGAAAGAAAGAAGGAAAGAAAGAAAGAAAATGAAGAACTGAGGAAGTTGTTTAAGAATAGTATAGAAGACCAGAAAAGCAGTAAGATCCCTGCTGTTCAGTGTTCTCCGTTGACATGCTTTTTTAAGTATCTGGTTGGCTCTCAATTTTTCTTGTCTATCTTCATAGGCATTTTTAGTGCCACTGGGCTAAAGAAAACAAGAAAACCCTGTTGATTTGGGACAATTTTTTCCCTGTCCTCCTTGGACGTTTTTCACAGTATTTAAAGCTATGTGCCCAGTACTCTGCAGTATGAGGGCCAGTTCAGTTGGCTGAGGCTGCTTCTTTTCTTTCAAGTATGTGACAGAACTTTTCAGCCTTGATACAGAAAAAGCTTATTTTTTTCCCTTCATGGCTCAGTTAAGCTGGAATAGCTTGCCTTCTGGTAAATTATCTTTGCTGTAAAACATCCCTAGCTAGCAATAAACATCCTTCCCTGAGCTCATGGGAAAGGATAAGCAAAAATTAATGACTGACAGACACAGAACTTCTACAAAATATAAAAGCCCACCATAATTTTCATAAAATCAGAAATCTCTTATACACTCTCTGAGTGTGTGGGGAGGTGTCCTGGAAGTCAAGATGTTGGCCCTGAGTTACTTTTCTGGAAGTTGAGTGAAAGGAGACTTCTGTACACTGCTGTCATTCCTTGGTAAGTTACATTGCCTCCTAATCTATACTATTTCTTTGCTAGCTATAATGTAGGTACCTTTATTACCATGCAGTCTTATGAACCTACTAGTAGTGTTTCTTTTGTTTATCCTGTGTAGTAAGAAATCTGTTGAAGTCTTATGTCTGTTTTCCTTGTGTCTATTCAATAAATAATTCAGGTCATGGCAGACACGATTGGTCGTTATAAAGGACTTCTGACCGAGAGACATTTGGGGTGCTGGCTGCTTCAAACAGAGCTACTGACAGAAATCTGAGTTAACAGCCTCACTTGACTCAGCTCTTATATCCCTTTGTAACAAGTATAACAAAAAATGATTGTTTTCAGCTTGCGTTCTGTGGTCCACTCCGCCTGCTATGCATTAGGTTTTTATTTCTTCCTTTTTGCAATCTTCTATTTAATTTTATTTGTCTGTGTACTCTTTTTCTTTCATAATTCAAAATCCCCATCTTCTTTTCTGTGTTGCTCTGCAGCTACAGCCATATTTTTGTCTGGTGAAATGGGATATCTTTGCCACCCGCCAGAAAAAATACAAATAACAAAGTGTTTGGATCAATATCTTATCTGTTCAGAAGATCTTCAAATCTGTGCTTTAAAGGGGCTATGTGTCCTGTCTTTCACTGAGTAGCATATATATCTACTAGATTTTATTTACACAGGGAAATTTAATTTCAAAAGCAATCAGAGCTTTTACACAGGATTATTAGACAATCTTATTTAGTAACACCAGCATCCAAATTCAGGACATTTCCTTGAAGTATATACTACTTTTAAAAGGCTCTTGAATAACCTGCAGACAATATTGCTGTGTTGCATTTTTTGCTAAATCAAACTGGACATTAAATGCAAATGACAAACTAGAAAGGTAAACAGAATTGGAAAGAGATATGTAATAGTAGCAAGGAGATAAAAAAACTGTTCTTGACTACAAGCTACCACAACTCTCCATTTCTTACTTTGAATATATACATATATATATGGTAGAGTCTAATGATTAGATTGCTAAAACCATCTTTGCAACAGGAATCCATTTCACATCCTGGCACCAATGAAACAAATTTTAACAATTTTAAGTTTCCAAAGAATCACTTTTTCTATTCCTGTCCTTATATAACTGCTCAAAATGAAGCAAAACTCTTTCAGGAATTAATTTCATGTAGGAAAGAGTGTTGAAAGGAAAATGGCCAATCCTTCTTATGGGCCACAGCTGAACCAACTGTTTTTAAGCAATTTCTGACAGACTATTTTATCTGGTTTTGAAAATGCTGAACTGAACAACCCACTACCCCCTAAAATTTCTGTTATGAAATGTTCCTACTGAAATGACAAATTATATCAGTGCTTGATTAGTCTTACTTTTAGAAAGTTTTCCCAAGGTTTAACATGTTAATACTTGTTAAGGTAAAATGAGAAAGGATCTTTTAGTGCCAGATCGTTATATAAAATACTAGTAACATTGGAATAGTTACTAAAATTATCTGTTAGCTTCCCCTCCCCTCTGCTGTACTGTGCTTGTTTGCTCATTTGTGCCCACTGCAAGCTTCTTTTGCGTTGTATCCGAAGGTGTGAATCCCTGGAAATTCCGAAAAGAAAGCCGGCCATCAATCTCTTGTAATGCCCTTCCAAGAAATCCGTCTTCTTCAGACAAGTCACAGCTAATGTGAAATCAGATTTCCTTCAGAAGCGTCTTGTTTGCAAACAATAACAGTTCCTGGCTGGACATATTTACTTTGTAGCTGGTAAGATGGTGAGTTGTTAAGTCAGTTCTTTTAAATGCAAGTCAAGTTAAGAGGAGGATTTTATTTGATTTATCAGTTTTAGGCTTACCTCCTAATTGCCACGTCTTCCAGCAAAAGACCAACAAAAGGGAGTTGCGAAGTCTTCATTGCTACGTTGTAGAATTAGTTTAATTACAAATACAATGTCACTTCTCTAGTCCTAGCATATTCAATTTTTAGTCTTTAAAAAATTATTTATGACATTAAGGAATTAAGGTCCACTTGACACTGCTGTGTGAAAGTAGAACTGATTGTTTAAAAGGTGTGAAAATAGCAGTATTATTTACACACGTTTGTGAGAGTGGTATTCTTGTAATTGAATCATGTCCTTGAAAGGTTCTTTATCACATTACTTCTGAATGCATGCACAGTGACATTAATTTCAGTATAACGTGTTTATTCCTTTTCATCCCTTCTGTCACACTTACTGTGCTTTTGTGACATATTAAAAAAAGGTTAAGTCATCTTTCTGATGGGGCTTGTAAACAACAAATTTACCTGTGTGGGCTCTGACAACAGGAGAGATGAACAAGAGTGTTCCTGTTCTTCCAG
This sequence comes from Donacobius atricapilla, assembly GCA_013397315.1. NCBI lineage: Eukaryota > Metazoa > Chordata > Aves > Passeriformes > Mimidae > Donacobius > Donacobius atricapilla. The sequence continues at coordinate 789,559 of WBMY01007618.1, forward strand.
CTGGTTCAAGCTCTCAGGCTCAAAGTTTTCTACATTGCTAACCTTAACCTTGGGGAAAGCCTTGGCCCTATTGATAGAAATAAGAAAATTAGTTTTATTTGGAGACAATCTTGCTGCAAGAAAAAGGCATGGGTATACACAAGCAACTTTAATTAAGGGAAAGCGTTATTTCTCCTCCATAGTAAGAATAGTTCTAGTTGCCCCCTGTTTTAATGGAACCATAAAATAAAAGTGTAGTAAGTTTTACCAATTTTCAAAGCGAATCTCAAATACTACTACAGCTTTTTCGGATGTGTGTCCTCTCATTCATAGAAGCAAAACAGTTAGTCTTAGCTGTCCAGGGAAAAACTTTTGCATCCAGGAGATGAAAGCAGTTCTTTACTTTTTACATTACTCATTGCAAAGATATCAAAATGTATCTTTGATACATCTAAAGATATCTTTATCTAAAGATATCTCTTTGTCACAGCATACAGTGCATACATACTTATGTAATGAGACAAACTATCACACTCTATTACACTTTCTTTCTGAATTTCTCCCTTACATTAAAACTTTGGTGAAAATGTTACAATCACCAAATGTATAAACTCTAAACAAACATATTCAATAAGCTGTTGGTTCCATTTCTCCCAACTCCTCCATTTGCCTTAAATACACTTTTTATTTTGAAACGGTCCTTTCCTTCAAAGAAATATTGGCTTATCTATGATTCAATGTATCTCTGATAAATAAGTCTGCAAAGATCTTTAACATTTTTAAGCGACACATTTTTTGTTTACAAACCTGACAATCTCATGTTCTCCTCAAACAGTTATATAGATAATGTTCACCACACCATTTAATGCGAAATAGCTTGAAATGTGTCTCTAAAAATACAAAATTTGTCAGTTTTCAGATAGTAAATTCTCAAAAATCTTTTAGAAATAGACAATTAATCTTGCATTTCCAAACCCAGGAAACTTCAATTGAGTTAATGTTAGTGGAATGTGAGTGTCCAGAAAAATGAAGGAAAAAACCCCAAACATTCTTAAGACTACTCATACCTTCTGCTGTCGGTCCAGTTCTAGATAAATCCTCTATTTTTTTTTTTTAAGTGTTGTCACACAGATGTCTCTCTAATATTTACTTTGCTTGCTGGTAAACATGTATGTAAAGAATAATATCATCTGCCTGTCGCATGTGCCTGTTGTAGTCTTGTCTTCTCTATGTTTTTGTAATTTGGCCATCTCTTCAAAGGCATCCCTGGAAAGGATTCCCTAACCATAAACATACTAGAACAGGATTTTAGTAAATGTCTTTATGCCTTTTTATATGCTGTACCTAAGCAATTTTTTTTTCCCCTTGCAAGACAATTTAAACTTTTCGAAGTGTGGCTTCTTATTTTAAATAGCCTTCTTTACTGTGTTATTTAGCCATGCCAGCTTTCTTTTTTGTGATATTTCTACAAGCATTTTGGCAAACGACTCACCCATGTTTTGAATTTCTAATGTGTTATCTGCCAGTGTTTTGCAGTTTTGGCTTTGTTGGTTTCGGTGTGATTTTCTCTCTTGCAGTTTTTCTCACTTTTAATGAAATTATTTTTGAAATTAGGCAGTGCTACAGCGTCTTTATTGCTTTTCTCATTTCTTCAATAGATAATTGATATTTATTCATCAGGGTTTTTGAAAATAAATTTTAAATCAGGTCTGCAAAGATGTTGTTTTGGCTAACAAACAGTCTTGATTTCATGCTTGAAAGGTTATTTCTGTTCAGTCTATATTATAGTAGATGGAGTCTCATTACTTGGTTTGTCTCCTTAACTTCTAATCACCTTCACCCTCTCAGCCACTTTCACCGTCCTAGCTGAGCAATATTAATACTATATTTTTCCTAGTTTGTCCTTTAAGATCTAAGCCTATAAAGATTTTATGTTGCTTGTTATTCACCCATTTACCTGATTTGATGGCTATTTACAGATGAAACTACTAAAAACCAGGATAAAGCATTTTCAAAAGAAAATAAGCAGTGGAAAAGAAGCTAGTCAACCATCTCAAAATCCCATCATTTTTAGATGAAAGACACTATTGGTAAAAGCTAGAAGGCTCACAGAAGGGTGATACTAGACTCTAATTGCTAATAGAAATTGTGGCTATAAATATCAGCACCATATGCAAATGGCGGTAGTGCAAGACATAATTCTGTATATTGATATTTACTATTACCATATGTCTGGGTTTATTCAAAGCTTCTCCAATAGAAAATTATCTAAATATTCTTAAAGATACCTCTGCTATGGGGAGATTCCAGGCTATGCAGATGACAAAAATATCAGAGGGTAGACTGCAGCAATAATCTTGAAATCAAATAAAGCATGTAGGAGACATAACAATGATATGAGAATGGTAAGCAATAGATTTCCTCTACCTCAATTCTCTTTAGTCCAGAATGGAAATAGGAACAAGACTTTGAATCAGTCTTGTTGCTCTACTAACTGGAGAAACTCTTTCCCAGTTTCTAAAAAAATCCCCAGAAGCAAAGGAGTGAAAAACACCAAAATAGAGTAAAAGGGAGGAGGTTGACCTAACTTAGAAGAAGAGCAAGTCAGGAAAAAGTTAGTCCACCTCTGGGATAGCAGGAGAATTTTAAAAGCAAGAATGTGCTTAAAATTGGGGGAGGTAAGAAGAAAATTGAAAGCTTGAGAATACCTGGAGCTCTTTCCAACAGATAACAGTAATATTGCCTGCTGTTCCCTGCAAGTGGAATTGAAGTGCTTTCTTGCTTTTAAGTTTAGCAGTATTAGTGTATTACTCTCAAGAAATTGAAGCTTGAATGGAAAATCCCAATGTAAAATGCTGCTTTCCATTCCCCATTTATTGGAAAGAAAAAAGTGTTTGTCTAAGACATCTCCACTGGAGTTCTCTGATTTGTAATACATCTCTTAATGGAGGATGTTTAACTCACTTTTAAGCTCTGCTGTTATCTTCCTGTAACAAAGAAGATAGACACAGAGAAATAGAGAGGAAGAAACAATTTAGGAAATACGGATTTGTTGACTTTTGCAAGACTAATATTTTTGTCAGCAGTCCAGACCACAGATCAACAGTCACCCAAAACATTTAATGTGTATGCAGACTGAATTTACTCATCTGGTATCATCTCATGAATCTTACCTCCAATCCTTTTTCCAGATGAGTGCCACTCAGCAGCATCTCATGTGGTGTGGACGTCTCTGGGATCCTCAGTAGTTCAGTGATGATGGCAACATAATTGCGGGGTTCTGGTAGTACACAGGGCAGCTTGCTAGTACGGTGTGTCCTCTTCAGCACTTCCACTTTTGGTGCTGTGTTAACTGGCATTTTCATTAAAGGCTCCAGGTTACCAGAACCTGTAATGAGTTTAGAATTGCTTACCTGTATTTGTCCTTGCAGGAAACATATACTGCCTAAACCTCACGCCCGGTAGAACCTGTGCGTTTGGCAAGTCTGCCAATCCTTATGGGAAACAAAGGCCCGCATGAACTTCATGGAGCAGTGGATCTGCTGTGCTGAGTTTGCTAAAGGATAATACAAAAAATACACCATTTCATAAGAAAGTTTCATAGTTTTCTACCCCAAAATTTGGCTTTAGAAAATACAGATATATTTAAGTATCCAAGCAATACTTCTTTTACAAAGGGACTAAGGGCTGTGTGTTTATAATGAAACCAGTTTCCACTAAAAGAATCACTTTTCATGAGTAAGTTTAACTTTTCCCATTCCAGTCCAGAAACACCAACTTTACTGATTCTCTTAATTATAAGGATGAACAATGATTCCCCTGAAGCAAAAAGGAGTTACTGTATGACATTTGATGATATACCATATAATGTCTCAGAGGAGACTGTATGTTATTATAATTCAGTGCTGCACATTTTCTGGTGCCTGGGCAATGAGAAGTGATGAAAATTCATTCTTCAGTTTATCAGCAGAGGTAAAAATACTTTTGTTAAGTTAGAAGAGAGAAAACATAAATAATTTAAGATTTATCTTCTTAATACTTGCTTAATTTATTAAAATTTAAAGATAAGTATATTTTTATTAAAATTATAAACTCATGAAGCAACAATCTTCCATCCTGATTCAAAGTCAAAACTAGCTATGTTCAATAAGTAGAGAAATGTATTACATATATTTTTATGTACACATTCAATATGGTTATCAGTAGAGATAAAATTCTGCAAAAATCTCAGGGAGATAAATTATAAATAATTAAATATCTGTCTTTCTAGAACAGGATTAGCTATTATGAAATTTAGAGATAGAGCAACTTACTGTAACAATAAAGGTTATTCATAATATAAAATATTTCTATTCTGCTTTGTCAATCAAAATTCAAGTTATTTGATAATCTTCAGAAGCGAAACATAATTTTTGGTTTCTGATTGTATCTGTTGAAAAATCTTATCTCTGTACTCACATACTAAAGAATCTAATTTAAACACAAATATTTGAATCTAAACAGTATTTTTTTAATGTTGTCAGAACTTTTTTGTTGATCTCTGTTTTTTTCAAAGCACAATTATATAACATATTCCTTACAGAGACATCTTAATCAGTCAAGAGCTGTGGCAAATGAACAAAAGCGCCAGAGTTTCATGAGTCTTATAAAAAGCAATGCTACAAAGAAACTTCTTCAGTCACTGAAATAAAGCAGAAGAAAACAACAGACAACCTCTGCTTTGCACTCAGGCCTTACACAGCAGGAATTGCAGCCTCTAGGACAGTCATAGTGGTTCAAAGCAAATACAGGCTACTTCTATGCAAGTTTGTGTTACTTTGGTTATCTAACAAACTCGAAACTGTGCATTAGGCAGGAAAAACATATTTCTTTCCTTTGAGGTCCTCTATATATACTGTAGCCCAGACGGCAAAGTGAGTAAGATTTCCACAATGTGTGTTTAAATATGGTTCAGATGGAGAGTATCTGAATTCTTCTATCAACCTTCAGACTGTTTCACAGCAGAGCAGACAGCCCATGAAGACTCTTGCAGTCTCCCAGAGGCTCCCTTGCTACAACTCTACAGATTGCGTGTTGGGATATCCACAATCCAGTAACAAAGCAGCGAATGTTTCTGTCATATAGATTCTAACAACAGAAACTACAACTGCTTTTCTCTACTTTATATTTATTTTCTTCACGTGCTAAGATGTAAAGCTATTGGAAATAAACTCTAAGATAATAACCAAATAAATAAATTTTTTTGGCTTATTTCATTATCAAAACCCCTCAACTGCCTAGTAGGAAAAGTTTTTTATGCTCTGAAAAGTATGATTTCTAAATACAATTAATATTTTCAGAAATCCTGTCAAAATGGTAAAAGTTATACAGTTTTTCTTAATTTATAAGAACTTCATAGGGGAGTGTTACAGCTCTATCAACGCAGTACAGTGTCCAGATTAATTGATCCCAGTGACTGCATCTATGATATTAAGCTGTGAAGAGTTAGGGAGTACCACAGAGCACACGTACCACGCTTTGCAGCATGCAGCCCCTGGCAGGGGTTTGGCCTTGGGTCAGCTCACACTCTTCCAGACAAAACCCCAAACCATGTCTGAGCTTTGGCATGGGCAAGGGAGCATTCTTGGCTGGCAGTTTGGAAAAGCTCCCATGTTCTGGTGGGTAAGTAAGTCTAATTGTGTGGATGCAGTCCCTAAGGTATCATTCCATTAGAGATGTAAGGGGCGAGTCCCTGCTGGGGGTGTACAGCCTCTGGTGCCTAGCACAAAAGTTGTGGCTTCCTGCACTTCGTGGTTTTACTTCTGATACTGCTTTCTGGAGTCTCACTGTGCTTGGTAGACCCAGGCTGACATTTCTACATTCTTGTACTTGTCAGGCAGTAGGTCTCTCTCTCTGCCTCAGTTTCTTACTCACACATTGTGCACTGTAGCCATTGCATTCTCCCACTGTAATCTACAATGTCCAATGTAGGTTAGTTTCAGACTGAAATTACCTACTGAAGAAATAAAGGCTCATGTAATTTGGGGTCGTTTTAGAAGTTGGAAACATACACAGGACACATAGTAGTAGATGGGTAGATGGATCCTTTGTTCATTAAGGAGATCTCAAAGCAATAACAGACAAGTATTTGTGTATTTCCTTTCATAAGTTTATCAAGCTGACAATTCATATTAAATTGGTTTGTGCTTTCTCTGCTCCAAGAGGAAAACTGCCTCAGAACTTCCCTGTCTGGCCCATTAAAATATTCAGATGCAAAGAGAGAATTTCACCTGGTTATTTGCTCACAGGCCTGCAGTATGTGTTAGCTCATATAGTTCCCTGTTCCTCTCCTGGTATTTACTTCCTGCTTTAATTTTAAAGCCCATTTCCACAGGGTCTTATATTTTGTTGCCTAAGCAGATTGAACTGTACATTCACCTGTCACCTGCACGAAAAAAGGAGAAGAATTTCCACAGTTAGTGGTTTAATTTTTTATTTTCTTTTAGATTTATTCACCACCAACTTTACCCTTGTTGGACTTGCACAGAGTCTGCTTTTCAGCTTACTTTTGCTCTTTATTGACCTATTTCCTTGGTGTGCATAGTTATGCTGTGGAAGCACCTGAGATCTCAAAACATATCTCAAAGGAAATTTCAAAATTCTTTTGGTTAGAAAGATGATACTGTTAATAAAGAATTATTTCTTGTCATTTGGTGTCCAGAACAATAAGATTTATATCACCACTAAGCTGAAATTCTAGAAAGGAATGGGTATAGTAAAGCAGATATTTTACCTGGGTTTCAAGATATAATATGATGTTGATAGCTTAAACAAATTTGTCAGTAGTTGTTTAAATTTATTTTATCATTTTTAGACCACAGGCAGTTGAATTGGCTTATCTGATTTTGTCTTCTGGATTGTAGCCTGATTTCCCACTAACAAATTTCATTTCCTCTACTCAGTAAGAAGTACTCAGAAGAACTTCCTATTTGCTTTTGTTCCCCAACAAATTTTAGGATAGTGGCAAGAAATATGAAGAGTTCTTGGGCAAAAAGACCAGAGGATCTTACATTTAGGATTCATTAAAGGTTACATAATTTTTATAAGACAGTTATATGTTATCTCGTAGTCCTCCTTTTGGAAATGCAATATACTATATGCAAAATAGAGGCAGCATGGTTTCTTATTTAGCAATGGCACTTCCATGTCAGTCAGTGAAGGCTTGAGATAACATCTTCTCTTTAATAGCAGAGATTGAACCCAGCAAAAAATATAGTTGCAAATACGGCAGAAGACACAGTTAGTGACAGTAAGTGACCTTTCTATTTTTAGTGTTAGGCAAAATGCAGCAGCTTATTCCCATGTTTGGTGTGCCTACATATACTCTGCAGAGGACTAGGAGGTCAGAGGTCATTTCTTTATTTTGGGGCAAAAGAACTAAGAGTGGCCTACTAAAAGTTCATGTGGCAATTTACGTTCTGGTTAGCTAACTACTACAAATTAGGTGTTAGCTGGTGCTCCTAACTAATAGCTAAAGGATAAGGGATGACAACAATTTTCCCTGTCTCATGTATTCTGTCTTGCAAATAGGGAACTAACTTCCTTGCTCTTTCATGGTCATTTAAAAAAAAAAATCATATTTAGGGTTCATCTACAAGGATTATTGAACACAATAATCATCACAAATTTTTTTGCTCATTTGCCAAAATAGCAGGATATTAGCATGATTCAGTCAAGAGAGGTGTAGCTTTAATTAGAAATTAGTGCCATACTGAGTCAAAGACAATACACCCACACCTGGAACTGCATATGGCTGTCTATCTGAAATTTGTTGTTTGATGTGCAGGAAGAACATGCTTGTGCTACTGTATGGACCCTATTTTCTCTATCAGGTCCTTGGTCTTTGGACAGATTGTACTATTGCATGACAGTGAATATTCTTGGGAGAGTATTACAGGCAGGTAACTGAAAAGAAGCTGCTGTTGAAGCATGAATTAGTTTACCAAAAATTATATAAATATATGTATACAAAGAAATTATAGAAAAACAATATAAAACATAATTAGATGTTGAAACTGTCCTTTTCACCACATGATTCTGGAAATCATCCATAATATTGCTCCAAGACAAAGAGTGACTTTCAAAGATGCAGATGGAAACAATTTTTGAACTTTTAGCAAATCTGGAATTTAAATATTGTTTGATGTGGCAAATAGGTGAAAATAAATGACAGTTGTCCCTAAGTGTATATAAAACGAGATGATAATATCTATCTATCATCATGACTACTTTTTATCTACAGATCTCAAAGAGTTTCCAAAAGGAGGTCATGAAAACTTCAAAGGTGTTTGGAATTTATTAAAATGCGACAGGATGGAAGATTTGTCATATTTATATTCTACAGAGTAGTTTCTGAAGTGCTGTTATCCTTCTGAAGAGGATAACACACCTAAGACTTGCCAGTGAAAAGAGTATTACAGCAGACTATGCACAGAAAATATAGTGGAGAAAAAGCATCTTTTTTTTAATTTAACAGAATATACCTGTTCATGTATTTATTTATCTACTAAGAGAGATTAAACTCCTTTTAAAATATAAGCTAAAATAAATATTCTTTATAAATCAGGGTGAAATGCCAAAGAATATTGAATATATACTTAATTGATTCTTGTATTCTGAAAAAAGATACATCCTAGTGAGTTTTGAGTGCAGTTTTTTTTTCCCTTAGTACTTGCTAGTTGCATTAGAAGTGGGGTCCCTTATCAGAAGTGACTAGAATGGGGGGTTTCCTTCCTGTCAAAAAATCTTGCTTTTTAAAAACTTTTCTCTGGCCCAAATAATTCTAAAACAATCTTATTGATGCCATTGATTCGTACTCAGGTAAATGATCAGTACTGGTTGATGCAAGCTTCCCTGCCAAGTATTTCTACAGGCAACTTCTGAGGTGGGGTATCCTCAAGATTCCAGCTGCTTGGCATTAGTGTTCTGTAAATTCTGATCAAGGTTTCTAGGCTAACTAGAAGTAGAGAGATTATGTGAGGTTGTTTGAGACAAGACAGACATTGCAGTCTTACTACATGTCGATGTCTTCCTGTAGACAAAAGAAAGAAAGAAAGAACAAACTTGCGTTCTAAGACAGGTATATAAGGCGCAGAAAATCAAATTCCACAGTTGTTCTTATTTCTGTTTGCTGGATAGACCAGTTCAGGCTCACATGCTCTTTTTAATAAATGAGTACAAGCAACATTACCCCTTTACTCTTTTAGTCTGTGCAATTGTCTTGGCCCAGGGGACTTGGCGCACCCTCTGGCTTTGAGCCATTTGTACTGTTGCGCTTGCCCCAGTCACGGACTACATTGTATTAGGACTGGAGACCATATCCTACACCAGGCATATCACCATGCCACAAAGGTGGGTTTGATAAACTGCACTAGGGCAGGGAATCCTGAGGGCATTTGGATGGGATCCAGAGCAGATCCTCTTGGACTCTTTTGTTAGATTTGTTGGGGATTTGTTAAACTGAGAGTGTTTCAGTCAGGGCAGATCCTACAGCTCTTGTACATACGTACTTATATACATGCATACATAGAAAGACTAAAAGAGTTTCGTGACTTCTGAAGTTTTAAAGTATCTTCCAGATTTTCAGCTGTCTTGTCTATTTCCCCCACTACAGTATATAGGTCAAAGCACCAAAAGCATCTCTACCCTCCTCAGCAGAAGTCAGGGCAGAAACAAAGTACAGAATTTTAAGGCCACATATTGTAATAAAAACTGTTGATAGTAATGAGGATGCAAAAGTAAATGGAATTGTTAGCAGTGGAATAATTGGTGCACACCTCAGCTTCTTACACATCAGCTTCTCCCTGTTCCTTGCAAATGCGCTTGACAGCCACCTGTTAGTTTAATGCAGAGAAAACCCATGCTACAAACACCAAACTGGTTCAAAGACCAAGATATGTACTTCTGAGGTACAGCTGTGAGTTATTTTCCATCCTTTTACTCTGGTGATGGATGAACTAAGATATGTAAACATTCTGCTTCAGAATAGCATGAAAAACCCTGTGCATTTTTATAAGGGACTAAAGGTTATTTCAAACCTATCATCTGAGGGATACTGTCAGTTTGTATTTACCACAGGGGTTTCTGGATTCTTAGCTAATTTTTTATGGTTGTCAAATAGTTTGCTCTACATGCAAAGCCTTCCCCCAGACACATGCACTAAGGACAAAACCAGTTTGAATCCTTATGTGGTTATTCCCTCCTGTAGTTTTCTCTCTCCTTTTTTTTTTT
>WBMY01007618.1:799837-821962 GCA_013397315.1 Donacobius atricapilla
TTTTAATATAAGCCTTCTGATACTATTTTCTGATTCCCAAATTCCTATCTTTTCTGCTTATGGAGCTTGTAGGAATAAAATGTACAGCCAAAGTCATCTCAGACAGTTGCACTTCATTCCTCTTGGCCAGCTCAAATAAGTCCCATTATTGCATGAAGCAAGCTCTCCCCTGCTTCAAAGCAGGTCTCCTTGTGCTAATTCTCTGTGAAATCTCAGTATGCTTTTGCTTATTTATTTATTTATTTAGTCATCATATTGGGTGCATTCAAAACATGAATTCTGTGTTCCCTTCCTTCCCATTCTTTACTACCACTCAGACGAGAACTGAACTAACTGTGCAAGGATTAGCAATGGGTTGCCGGGCTGTTAAATATGTTACTTAATTTTGAATGGAGACCATCAGTCAGATCCTGCTCTGATGAACAGAAAGGATATCCTCCTCTTAATTGAAAGCATAGAGAACCTAGGAATTTACAATGTAGACACTGCCTCACAAAACACCTACAAATTAGGGAAAACTTATTTTACCTGTAGTGCTGAAGCATTTTTAAGATCTTGGCTTTAATGTCTCAGTCTTATGCTAACATAGCAGTCCATCTCCTGTTGTCCTCTGCACAGCTGAATTTCTTGATCATTAAAAAAAATGGTGAATTTTTTTCTTATATCTTACATTTAAAATATATTTTAAAACTTAAGCAAGTCCTGGATTTGTAAGGCCAGAAAAAATCTGGATAACTCATGCCTTCACTCCCAAAAATTCTTTGTTTGAAGATCCATAGGTTGTCCTGGTTTTGATCACACTTAAACTGACATTTTTAGCACTTTTAATTTAATTTAAAAATTATGTTCACTAATATAAGATACATAGTAATCCTGAAGTAGTGTTTTAGGTACACATAAAGAGTATCTTTTTATATTAAACTGTTTGATATAAAATTTGGTAGCATGAGACAATCTTCCTACACAGCAGTTGCCAGGGGAAAAATGTGAATATTGAAAAGTATGAATATAGAATGTTAATATAAAACCTGTATTATGCATTCATCAGTCTGCTATACAATAGTGCTATTCATAAGAATGGACCTTTTACATAAAATACTAGATGTAAAATAATTGAGCAAAAGAGAAAAAGACTAGAAATGATAATTTGTCTCTGTGTTTCTCTGATAATACATAGATGTCCACACAGTTTCTCAGCTGACTAATTCAAACCCATTGAATTAATGGGAGCCAGGACAACAATCTCATTTTTTTTTGTTAATAGTCATCAACTTAGAGTGTGTCCAGAATATGAACACATGGAGGAAAAAAAAGCAGAATTTTTTGCACCAAATATTTTGTGTATATTTAAACACGTGCTTAGCTCCTTTCCTTAGCAGAGATGGACTTAGATTTTTCTCTGTCAAGTCTTATGATCCTTTGGTATTGACACCTGTCTTTTGACAGTTTTAGTGTTTAGGAGCTGATTGAAATTTTCGATTTCAATGTTTCTTATTAACTGGCAAATTTTACAGTCAAGATGGGATGAACCTACTGCTCTCTTCTGACTACCTTGAGAAACTTATGCATAAATGCTTTGTTTAACAAGCTTTCCAACTCAGGTGAAATTTCCGGGGGTCAAGCAAGGTGAATTTAGAATTTGCATTCTTTGACTTCATGCATTACCAGGTACCATGCATATCCAACATTAACTGGCTTGGATTGCAAATGACTGTGGTCTGGTTAAGATTGTTTCCCTTTAGAAACCTTCAAGGGTATCTGGGTTTTGTTTTTTGCAACTTCTGGTGCATTAGAATGTATGCCCAGCCCTATTGCACCTGCAAAACATCTGTTTTTCATGGGTGTGAAAACAGCAGTGAGATGGCCCCTGGCTGATGGGCCCTGGCCAACAGGCCCCACTGTTCTGTGCCTCCATGGGGAGCCCCCAGGGCTCCTGGCACCCGACCTGAGGATGTCTACGGCTCACGCTGTCCTCTTGGACAATGGTCCTCCTCCTGCAAAGCAACTCAGCTCTTCTCTAAGTCTGCAACCAAATCCTAAATGCTGTCTCAGGATCTTACAGAAGACAAGTTTACACCTTTTTTAGAGTCTGAATTTTAAACCTAATCATTAGCTCTTAACATCTTAAAAGAGAAAAATAGATGACACCAGTGTTTGGTATATCTGTAAATGGATTTCATACTTATCCACATTTAAATTAGCATTTTAAATATTCTGACACCTTTTTTTTTTTTAATTAGGCGATATCAATAGTTTAGTTTTAAATTCCTCTTTTTGCATAAAGGGCTAGAAAGTTTCCATCTGCAAATTCATATTTCTGGAGTAAACCCCCTAATTGGGTAGTCTGTCAGGCAGATAGCACGCAAGAAGTTGTTCACCAATTTTTGCTTCAATGTAGCATGTAATTTTGCTGAATTTATTTAGGGATTAACTTTGAGAACATTTTTAACTTTGAGAAAGAGTATTTGTTTGTCATCTCTGCTCTTTACTTATCTGTCTGGAATTAGTACGAAAAATCTCATTTCACATTTCTTGGTTTATTTAAAAAAACAAAATTCCATGCACCCAGTGATGAATGTTCATTGCTTGGGGGCATAAAACATGGCTCTGTGTTAGCTTCTAAGATGAAAAGAGAGAACTGACTCAAAACATAGTGCTGCATAGGTTAGGAGCTGTGAGACATCCACACTGACAGAAAGACTGAAAATAGTAAGGAAGATTAGAAAGGAAGCAAAACATCTTAGAAGTCTTTGGCAAAAACATAAATACCTTGTTCTCAAGTTTCATGCAGTATTCCTGAAAGAAACAGGACTAGATAGGGCAGATGCCTCCTCAGAAGGGATGGTTGCTCTTTCTTACAGCAGCTGCTCAAGGAGAGAAGGTCACAGGAGAGAAGGCTTGACATGAGAAAGGGATGTAAACAGGGAGGCACAGCAATGAGATGGGTGCTTGCAGTTGGTACAGACACTGACAGGCTACTGGAAAGAAAAGGAGAGGACAGAAAGGCTTCAGGAGTCATGGAGGGTGGAAAAGGTATCCCATGGATCAGAGAAGATAAGGTTGATTATGTTGCATCCTAGACACTCTGTGAGTAAGGAAGCTGAAGCAAAGTCACCGAACAGAGGTTCATGGGGCAGGCCTAAAGTATCCAAGAGCAGCATGGTACAATATAAGAAACTATTCACATTTTAACTGATACAATTCCTTAGACTATTTTCACTTAAGAGTGAGCTATGCTAGTTTACATTCTAAAACATAACTCAGTCTTTTTTGAATTCAAAAACCATTCTGGTCTGCCAGGATATCACTGTAAGAAAAAAGTCCATACAGTGTAGTGTCTCACACCTATGGGTTTCTAGCCCCCATGAGAGATAGCCTTTCAGAAAGGAATATCCTGGACTGCTGAGGTGAATATTGCTCTCAGCTTGATAAAATACAAATCACTTCTTTCAGGAGGACCCACAGATGTCTGGTCTGCATTTCAGTGAGCACTGGGTTTATTTGGCAAGTTTTTGATAGTGGAAGGGGGAGGGCTGCAAGTGTGACTTCTGTTAGAAGATTACAGAAGCTGACTGTGTTGGACAGAGCCAGTGCCAGTTGACTCCAAGATGGACCAGCTGCTGGCCAAAGCTGAGCCAAACAGACCTGTTGGGAGCAAATCTGTGATAATACATTTAAGAAAGTGGGGGGAAAAAAAAGGGTTCACGGCAGCAGTTGTTAAAAAGAAGTGAGAATGTGTAAGAGGAACAAGTCTGGAAACACCAAGGTCAGTGAAGAATGAGGAAAATAGGTGCTCCAGCTGCTGGAGCAGATTCTGTTTCAGCCCCTAGTTGCGCCTGTGGCCCTAGGGAGACAGGAGCCATGCTGCAGTGGAGTATTCCTGAAGGATGGTCTCTGATAGAATGAGGTTATGCTGAAGCATTCCTGAAGAACTACATCCTGTGAGAAGGTCTCTCATTGGATGTTGGAATCCAGGGCATGTGGAAAACCCCTCAAACTGCCCTGGGGGGTCCGAGACCATGGCTGGGACCCCAGGAAAACACTGTCTTTGACCTTAGTCCATGGGAAAAACTTCCAGCACTCATAGACGAATTGAAAACAGCAAAAATTTAAAATAGATAGTAGTTTAGTTTGTCACAGGGTGAAAATTTGTAGTTTTGGGTTTTTAGTATGGAAGTAGATCAGAGCAAGATGGAGAATTTTGGGCGTTGCGTCATGATCTTTTTCTTCTTCTTTGTCTACTCCATCTTCTGCTGTGACAGTGGCACAAAGACAGTGTTAGAATGGATTCAAGGCAGAAATTGTGTGTTTAGAATAGGTGACAGTAATTGGCACAAAACTGTAAATATAGTACGTTTTTAGCATTAATTGGACTAGAAATCTTTAAAAATTACCTTGGACTCTCTGTCCATCTTCCTGTAGCTGTTTTCCTTCAGTGCACTGAGGCTGCTGTAAGACCTTGAGATAAGAAATAGAATAAACACCTTTGAAGACCGAGCCACAGGTTCCATCTCTTCTTTTAAACCCTGGTACGGGACTCTGAGAGACAGAAAATCCCTAATTAGGGGAATGTCGGTGTGAAAATCCTGTCAATTGGAGAAGATTGTGAAAGACTGTTTTCCTCAGGAGACACCCCATGCTGGAGCATGAAGAGCGCATGAGGAGGAAAGAGCGTGAGGAGGAATGAGCAGCAGAGACAACGTGTAATGAATTGACTGAAACACCCGCTCACCATGCTGCTAGGCCAGAGAAATTGAGTGCCAAGTTGAACAGGGAAAGAAGGGAAGGGTGGGGGAAAGCTGGAGGTTTTTTAGAATTTTTTAACTTGCTCTTATTTCTTGTTTTCCTACTCTATTATTGACAATAAATTAATTTATGAAGTTGAGTTTGTTTTGCCTGTAATATTATTTCCCTGTCCGTATCTTGACCCATGAGCTTTTTGTATTTTTTTCCCCTTGCACTGTTAATAGAGGGGGAGTGATGGAGTGGCTCGGTGGGCACCTGGTAACTAGCCAAGGTCAGAGCTCTACACATCATGAGAATGTCAATACTTATCATCCTCTTAAGAGAAAGGAAGAGAGCCATGAAGGCAGTGAAGCAAGCAGCAACAAGGGGAGTAATGTGGAGAGCTTTATTAACTTACAAGAGTACATGTTTTTATGTCATGTTGCTATTCTGAAAAGATTGAGGAAATTATGCTTAATGTAGATCGTTCTATACAACTTCCAGTTGGTACAGATGAGTAAGGAATCTCTCAGATTACTCAGAACAGAAAGTTTTTGAGTATTCTTTATGCTGAGGAAATCTGGGTTGTCAGAAAGATGTCAAGTCAATTAAACTTTGGAATGACATTTGAAACCTCCTGTTGAAATTGTATTTGAAATTGAGTAGTCAGAAAAAAAAAAAAGAGAAACAAAAAGTGGTTGTTGTGATAGAGAGGGGAAAGCTTCAACACTTGAGGCCCATGAGTTCCACTAAAGAGGCCTGTCTGCTGATGTAACCTTAAATAGGGTGTCAGACCAGGGCACTTTACAGAGTACAAGAAGGGCCTTAGTAGAGCGGTATAGAACGAGTTGGATTCTATTCAAGGTTATGATGCTTAAAATGAAGCTTCTACTTGTATATAAAGATATTTTATTCAGTGGAGTCTAGTCACTGGAATCCCTGAAACTGATCCTGTTGTCCACTGCAGGAACCTAAGAAGTGTCCATTTTTGCTACCTCATACTAAAATACCTTGTGTAACTGCTATTGAAAATAGCTGCTCCCTCTCTCATGACCAGAAATGTGATTTGCATAGTAAAATCCCAGTCTATGAATTGAAAATGTCTAGGATATCATTCTAGCTGAAATAGGCAACAGACACTGATTTCCTCTATATCTCAAATTTGTCAACAGAGTAGATTATATCAGTCTTTCTGATTTTTCATAATCATGCAGCTGCTGCATAGCAAAAATTTTTAGAGTGTATATCACTTTGTGCTTTGAATAAGGTACAAAGGGCCTTTTTATTTTGCAAATTTTGAATTTTAATTCATTACAGTTGTATTTGCCCTATATATTTCCCAAAATTTTAATATTTTTTTCACACAGAACCAGTTCAATTTATTCCAGTTATAAAAGTAATTTAAAAAAGACCATGTGCATTAAAAATGTGAAGCAATTGGTAAAATATAAATTTGTTTATCATGAGTTTTTCTTTTAAGGTTATCTAGTAAGATCTTCCCTATTATTTTGTAATGTGCTTTTGAAACTCATTTGAATGGCTATTGTAAGGGTATATTTTAGATGGAAATAGAAACTAGACACAAATGTCCAGAACTGAGCCTGCCAAGCTGAGAAAGTAACAATTCTCTTGCACAGTAGACATAGGACTAACACTAATCTTGCACTTATGTGACTCCCATATATAATGAATACCTCTAAATATTTAAATAAGTTGGTCTGGAATAACCTGGACCTCTAAAAGGAAAATGAGTTTCTTAATATTTTATTACTTATTGTTTATTTTCCATGGGTTATACTTATTAGAAAAATGTTGAGCTGAGAAGAGTAAGTAGAATTAAGTGATATTTAGTTTGGTTTTGGCATTATGGTGTCTTCAGAATGAGCAACTTATTTTTATAGAAAAAAAAGTGATTTCATTCTATATGCTAGACTACTTCAGTTTACGATATGAAATACTGGTGAACTCAGTACACCTCTGTAGACTATTATGACTTTAAATTAGACCTTAACAGCTTCATAGTACTTATTAATTTAAATAAGCCTAATAAGATCAGGCTATTCCAGTATAACTTTAAGTGTATTAGTTGGTTATCCACAGCTGACAAAGACAAATGAGTTCTGCTCAAGGCACTCTTTCATCTTCGTTGTTCCACACTAAAAAGACTGCTGTAAGTTCTACTTAAATGTGTTGTGGGCATAAAAACAAGAACCAAGTATATGATAAGAAGATTAGATAAGAACTGTAACCATTGCTTTGTTTAGATGTGATTTTTTTAAGGTGTGAACACTAGAAACAAACAAATACTAAAATTGCTCATGGCATATGTAATAAAATGTTTATGTTTTCTCCCACTAAAAGAGATTTTTGCATCATATGGTTCAGCATCTTGAAGTGTCAGTAGCCAGTTTAGATATAGAGATAACAAGCAAAACCCATAAATTAAATTTGCTTCCTTAAGCCTTGCAGGAACATGGAGAAACTTTAGGAATAATTGATAGTGGCAGGATGAGAGAGATAAAAAAAGATGAACTGGGAAGTATTTAATGACTCTGTGGTATTACATCTGTCACACTTTTTGTGCTACATTAAAGTTTCATTATTTTCATATTTCTTGTGTTCATATTTTCCCATCCTCTTCTTTCTGCTAAATTTACCAAGTAATACAATGTGGATAATAGAGAGCTATTGCTGAAAATGTCATTGAATCTGTTACTGGACTGGATAAAGTACCTCAGCCATGCATTCCTTTTCATAATGCATTTTCAATTAGTGGTTTTGGAATTCTATACAAAGTAGACTCACCCTTTTTTTTTTTTTTTCCCTAAATAATTGTGTATTTCTAAAAAGACATAGTATGGAACTATTAATAGTTCCATAATAATGAATCTATTTCATTTCACCAAAGAAAATTATTGCACTAGTCTGTTTACTGAAGAAGTTTATTAATCCAAGGACTTCCCTTCTACAGGCTTTTAAAACAGATGGTTTACCTTCCCTCATCTGAAAGATAACAGACAATCTGAGAGATTCAGGTTTCCCTTCTTTCAATCTTGTTTCCTCTATCTATTTTCTTCTTCTGCAGCCTACACACATAGCTCAGTGGTGTAATTCTTGGGAAAAACCTAATATCTTTTGCCTGGAGAGGTTTTCCTAAGGTTTTAAAAAAAAAACTTAGGAAGATGCCTATAATTTCTAACAGCGTTTCTCTTAGATTCTTGAGATTCTAATGGATTTCTGTTCATTAGTGAATATCTTGTTTATGTTTTAAGCATGGAAAGCAAAATATGATGTATTATTAAGTAATACTGTATGTAGATTATGGATCCCCAGGATTTGTTGTGAAACTGGAATGCATATTAAGTACATGGAGATAATAAATGGAATACTGTGCTTCGATGCCAAAAGAACGTAAATTAACACAGAATTCTGCACTCAACTAAGTAGAAGGTTGACTGAGATAACACTGGAGGCAGAAATCCAGACTGATCACTCCCGGTAATGCTTTTTTACTTATTACATAACCAGACTAAAAAGGGCTCTTTTCTGGTTGATAATTATTAAGTATGATTCTTTTAATGATAGATTGCAGTTTGTGATGATCTCAAATATTTAATCTGAAGAGGCTCGGAAATATTAAAATACACCCCATATGTAAGTGCCCTTTAGAGCAGAGAATTGAAAGCAGCACCCAGAACTCATGAGAGCTGAATGAGTTATATTCAGCCATAGGAGCTGCATAGTTACCAACACACACTTTATGACTTTTAGATTACAGCTTTCTCCTCACTCTATTGTCCACAGAACACACAATTTCACTTTTACACATTTTTAATCATTATATCTCAAGTAATTCCTCTGTCAATACAATAGTGTAATTTACTAAGAAAATAACTTACAGTGCTCTGTGATTTTAAATCATCTCAAGCTGCACTCACACAAGCGCGAATAACAGACAAAGCTGTTTTGAGGATTGCAAGATTACATCCCCTGAAAAAGCTGCAAGCTTTCTGAATTACAGCTTCAGGGTCAGGAGAAACAGGAGGAAAAAAACCCCTTCTGCATGATGGGTAGCATTTTAGATTGTAATTTATGTAAAGTATATTAATTCAGTTAAAAGGTGCTGAAATACAGAGACTGCTTTTGCAGTTGTTTTTATAGATATAGTACAGAAGTGTTTCTGCATTATTATTTACAGACATAACTGTTGAAATGTTATACTAGTATTATAATCTTTGAAAACTGTGTTTAATATTATGTTTTACTGAGAAAAAAGAGACATGAGGCCTTTGCAATTTATAGGGGACTGGTTATAGAAACCCTTCTGTTCAGCAGAGAAATATGTAACAAATTTGGTTCTCAGAAATGTATCTTTGCTCTTGACATTTGATATCTCTCCTATTTTACTGTTCTTTCCAACTGCCTTGTGTGACAAACATTGAGGATACTGGCTCAAGAGAAATGGTTTTGTTGCAAATGTGATTCTATGCACTGCATATGGAGCTGTTTTGTATGCAGGGTAGGTAGAAGCACTGGCTCTTTACAGTCACACAGAGACATTATGTATAAAAGATTTTCACACTGATTATTTATTTTTTTTCCCCTCAAAATTAACTGTCTGTATTTTTCTTATACCTATTTCCATGGTTCATCCTAGATCAGACTGAAGATTAAAATTTCCTTCTCACCATGAGTCTAACAGTGCCTCTGATTTTCAGTGATTATAATTTCATTTCTCTCAGTAACCATTTTTTAGTTATTCAGCCTATTTTTAACAACTACAGATGGAAATAAAATGGATCTGTAGAAGAGACATTCATTAGCAAGTAAGTATTCAGGGACTGGAAAAGTCTGTCTGATTCACAAAGCAGAAATGGTATTTAGTATCCAAGTCCCCTCCTTGACAAAATTAGCAAAGACTGCGGTGAAGTTAAAGCCTGCTGGTTGCAAAATTGGAAATTGGTTTCCTGGGGCTCTCTGTAAACTCTTCATTACTTTACTCAATCATGGTTCATTAGTAAGTTAACAGACAGAAGACCAGAGCACGTTGGGATATGTTTAGAGCCAGGACTTCCATCTCCTTGAATATCAGCTGAAACTTGAATGTCACAGCAAATTAGATACTGTGTCAAACTGCATCTTCTTCTTAGCTGCAGTACATACAGTGCACAGATCATGGCCACTTAACCTCTTGAAACTGTCAGGTGCTTTTTATCAAGCATTTCATCGAGTACATGTGTTTTAATTCAAAGCAACTCTGATGGAATGAACAGAAGACCTCCAAAGGTGCCCAAAATAGAAACAAGTTTAAAAAACCCCCTTGTTAACAGTTTCATGTAAAATGGATTTAATGTCTCTTATTAGCCAAAACCTAATTGCTAGAAGAAAACATCCACAGGTGATATTATTCTAGTTAAACAGAAAGCTAAAAATAATTATTAGGTTTCCGGGAAATGTTCCATTTTAGTTACAATATAATTTTGAGTTACTGAGTGCCACTTATCTAGAACCCCACCTGAGTGCCTGAGTCACTATTTTCTATTAATCACAATTATATTTTTCTATGGTATTGCCTGATTTTTCAGAAAAATATTTACTTTAAATAGTTCAAGTCAGTGAAATGAACTGTATAGAAATTTTTAAGGAATTAAAATAAAACTCTGCAGCTACTATCTGTATAATCTTTTAATGCTATAATTTTCATGAAATATCATTAATTTTGAAAATAAATCATAGGCCAGGCATTATGTGAAGCAAATTGCTTAAAATTACCCATGGTGTTTAGAGTTCTTTTAATACAATCTGCTCATGGTTTGCAGGGTTAATGGGTGTAACAAGTGACACTCCTGATTTTGTACCATTACAGGTGCAGATAACTGCAATGGCCAACATGACAGACACCTGATGATGAGTTTATGATTTGGACTATTTGCGAACCAGAGGTGCTAGACCCTGTTTTCCTATGCAGTTAAGGAATGAATTTGTTATGGTGTCCAAAACAGGAAGCGCAGCTGCCAGAAGTGCCCAGTCAGAGGGACTCCATAGGGAGCCAGCCTACCGCAGGACTAACAGTGTGTTTCCTTGTTGCTGTCTCGAATGTGGGTGCTATTCCAGTCTTAGTACTAAGTTAGGCACCTATTTTAGGTCATGATACGGCTACAAAACTATGTAAGCTGAATTTTTAATTATGTCCTAGATAAGAGTGATGCAAAGTATCTGGCAGTGTCCAGAGAGGGACTGAATACTTCTGAAGTCCCTTTGTGAGGAGCTTCAGGTTTTTTTGACTTTTCTGGGCCAACTAAATGGGATTACTCTATCTGCTGTTTACAAGTGCTTTGTGTGTTCAGTGGGCCCTGTAGCTTCCATTGGTTTGTTCTGTCTACTACCAAGCAAGTTACTTTTGGGAGTCCAAGGGTCAGACTAGAACTACACATAGTATGAGTGCCATTGTAAGCCCCAGAAAGATGATTTGTGTCCCCGCCAGGACACACCACAGCTCATTTCCATCCTGCGACTTGGATCCCCTCTGTGCAGGGATCAGAGAGAAAATTCATAGGTGCTTGGATGTCTCTCTGGGAGTGCAGAAAGGATGACGGTAACACAAAACTCGAATTTTGAAAGCCAATTTCTTCAGCTGGTCCTTGTCTTGCCTTTGCCTTGTCTTGGCAAATGCTGTATAATCACAAGAAGTGAACATGCTGTGCTTACATTGCCACTGTTTCATACGTGGTGGTTAAGGAAAGAATAAAATATTCTCATGCCATCGTCTGTATGACTTTCACATAATTAATTTGTCAGTGTACACATCTGCTCCTATCTTTATGGGGTTCTGACACCTGTTTGATGGATTATAACCTAATTTACTCTAGAGACAAGTGACCTGCTGGGGGTTGGCTTTTTGTTATAAATGTTAACGAAAGAATTAATCCCTAATCTATTGCCAGGATTTCAGTTGTTCTGTCACAAAGAAATACATAAGGTATAGAAACTAGAAAAATGGCACAAAATAAACCTTATTGAAAGGACAGATTACCACAAGTAGGAATGAAGTGACTAGTGACTCAGCTGAAAACTTGAAAATCCAAGGTCTGATGAATATTAACATTGTTTCACGAGTATACACTTCAGATAAGTTATTTGATTCCAAATCAGATAATTCATACAAAGTCAGCATAAGAAACGAGTGAGACTCAGAGCAGATATTGTACCAGACAATCATGCTGTGGGAAGTCACATTGCAGAGAAGTCCCGGGCAGAAAAGCAACCACCAGTGAAGATGTCAGATTCACAGAAACAAATGGATGATATGAGAAAAGGGATGAGATATATTTCCTTTTGTAGCTCAGGTATTTGGGCTGAATTTAAGTCTTTGTTTTACAGCTTATCTATGCATGATGTAACTGTAAGTCTATTCTTATGTAAGTTCCCTAATGAATTTTCTGTACAGGTCTTGCTTAATAATTTTGGTTAATAGTATTTCACCTAATGCCATTATCAAGCAGTATTTTCGAAAGTATTTGATGCAGGGATTATGTATGTACAGACATCAATAAGATTCTAAATAAGTAGTTTTGAAAATTTCAAATTTGTCTTTTTCTTTCCCCTAGAAATGTGATTTTTCCGCCTGTTGCACTGATTTTACTGGTCCAGTAGTGCACTATTATTTAAAAAAGCATTCTCCTTTAGTTATGAATTAACCTTAATTAGACTGAAAGCTCAGATGCCAAGAAGTCTACATTAAAAGCTCATTTCAGTATTGGATTAGGTATAAAATTTCCATATTGGTTTCTCCTGAGGTAGTGTGTAAGTACTTCTTAATTCTCTATCAATAACTTGTAAGGAAAATTAATACATCGTTATACTTAGATATTTGGATAGACATCCAGGATCTGCATCATTCTTTGTAATATGAGTGACAACAACCTAAGAGGACTACTACAGGCATCCTCATTAAAAACTGAGGATATTACTTCTTTGATTGTCAGAGTAACATGTTTGTCTTCAGAGTCCCATGACCCCTTTCAAAGGCTAAGGCTGTATCTCACTTGCAAGTCATTTGGCTGAGTAGGAGCAGACCATTGGTTGAAGTCATTGGTGCCGGGGCCATCACACTAGCTCTATCCTGAGGCTTTTTTTTTTTTTAAATTGAATTCAGTCTAGTCTTCTCACTTGGATGTCCTTATCGTGGATGTGGTTTGAAATTGCCAAAAGGACAAACACAGTTTTGAACCATTATGTTTTCCACTCCCAGGAGGTGATGAAGCACATTTGTTATGTACCTAAAGTAGAGGCTTGCAAAACAAACCTTGTCTGTGAGTGCCACACCTACTCTGGGAAGTGAACCATTCAATGTGTTAAGTGTGGAAGGTGAGTGATAAGTGCATATTTCAATACAAATCCCACAATTGCTCTAAATCAAATGCTAAAGCATCTGCAGCTCGAGGGGTACAACAAGCTCTGATAGACGTGGATAACTCTCTGCTTTCTGTATCTATTTCAATATTTTGCAAACTGCAAATTATGAATATCAGAATTTTTCCTGGTAATCTGTAGAGTTTTCTACCTCAGCATCTTCCCGGATTAAAAGTATTGGGAGTTCCCATGGTTCCTACTTTTGACAAACAGCATAATATTTCAAGGTTTCATTTTCAGCATGTCAATAATTAAGGTAGCACTAAGGAGAAATTACAGTACACTTAAATTTGCAAAGTTTCGTGTCAGTATGAAAGTGAAACCAAACTTTCTGTTAGAGATCCTGTAAGCCTTAAAATAGTATCCCTGATGCTGAAACAAAAAGCATGAAATAAAAAAGCATGAACAAAGACTCTCTAGTTGAAGTTAGAAAGTGGTATGTTTATTCAACATTGGGCAGCACAGGGAGTGGTCTCCCAAAGCCACGTACAAAATCACAAAGCTCCAGTTCTCTATTTATCTACAAAAGTAGATACTTATAATGAATTGTATAAGTAGATACTTATAATGAATAATACTTTTTCATTCAATTACCCCATATTCTTGTACGTTCGCATTACCTAGCTCCACCTACCTCCACTTCATATTAAAATGAGCTGAAAACCTTTCATACCTGCACACTTCTCCACTCCAGTTGGGTTGGTGGGTTTGAAAATGGGTCAGTGGTCTTAAAAGATGAAGTCAGAAGCACCTTCATCTGGGTGAACTTTTCACCTTTTGTCTTGTTGGCAAGCTGTCTGGTCTCTTGGCCATAGTCCAGGCCTCCCATCCTGGTTCTAGCTGATGTCTGGGCCCAGGTGCTACCAGTTTCCTCATCTTTCTTGTCTCTCTACAGTCACAACTAAGACAAGCAAGTGATATATAGTCTTGCTTTAGCTAGCTACATCTGGTAATTATTAACTATCCTACATTGCTTCTACTCTAAGTTCTTAATCAATACAAATTGCTTCTATCCTGCTAGCTACATTCTTAGCTTCTGAGTTCTTTTAACCCTTTGATTCAATGCTCTGGCCTGAGGTCCTGCAGGTCAAGGTTCTCTACCAATGTTAGCACAGATTAATCTGTGTACTAGAAGCGTTGGATGCAGAGGAGACATTCCACTGATTAGTGATTACAATCACTGCATGATGGGGATGGTGTGTAATTTATTCCTGTGAGGAAGTACTTCTGCAATAAAGCATAAAAATATTAAAGTTTGCTGTAGTAGGTGTTACCACCGCATGGGGAGCAATGACTCTGTAGGCTGGTCCCATTTCACATATCAGAGCAGCAGCCTGGTCTTGGTAGTAGTTGAATAATTTGCTGAACCTGAAAGAACCTATTTACATAATGAAGTTTTACACTTTGAGTCCAGGTTTTAGAACTCAGTATCAGTCTTATGGTCAATCATTTCTGAGGTTTTTATTTCAAAATTCTCTTACTTATGTTTAGAAGAAACGAACAGTTAAAGTTCTAATGGGAAATTCCATTTCCATCCCTGTATTAATTAAAACAATCAGTTTCTTTGCAGCTTGTTGCCTTTCCAAATTAAGATGCTGAATATGAAAACAGGCAGGAAAATAAATCTTTTGTTATTAGGGAAATTTTTATTGGTGAAAATAGAGTAAATTTGTTGCTAAACTTAATCTGTGGAGTGTGAAAGGCAGAGCAGCCCAACACAGGATGGATACTTCTATAATGCTAGTCGTAAAATTACATTCTGAGCTATGCAACTTTCTCTTCTGTTGGAGACTGACTTACAAGGACACCAAAAGTACAGTGTTTTAAAAAAAGAAAAAAGAGAAAAATTTTCCTTAATCCTGTTATACTTAACAGAAGTCATGCCAACCTGCAAACCCAAGATTGCTTATTACAATTACAGCATTTCTTCTGACAGCTGTCTAATATTTACATCTACAGAAGTATTTGAAGCCATAATTATCGCAAGAGCATCGTACTGGAAAACAATTATATGTTCATTAGATAACTTGTTATTTTGAACAAGTTCACTTTATAACAGGACCCTGATAGCTACTGCACCAGCAGTCTTTGCCAAAAAAATCACAGAATAGCATGGTAAACTAGAGACACCTGTAACTCCTTTTCTAATGGAGCTCCTAAGCCACTATATGGGAGTTCGTGACAACTTTTTTTGTCAGCTTTGTTGTCTCTTATGTAGCAAGGGTTGCTTTTTATTTATAGAACAATTTTGTATAAACTGGCTCAGAGACCCAAACCCAAAATGAGAAATGGTGTCTTGCTGGGTGATGAGGACAGCAACATCACTGTGCTTACCTACCTGCTATAATACAGAGCAAGAAAATATTTTCAAGACAATATTTGCCTGTGTTCACATAGCCATTGTCTCTCCATTACAGCAAAGAAAAAAAAAATCCTATATTCCCTGCTATTTCATAGTTGTGTCTCTTGTATACTGTGTTGCTTCACTTTGAATAGACAGAGTGCTAGAAGCCTGATGGACGTTTGTCTGTGCTGAAAGGGATCAGACAAAGGGATTGGCAAAGGGATTCTTCTCTGATCTTCTTCCCATTTCTTTCCAGGTAGTTCTTTTGCTGCAAATCATATCTCAAGAGTGTGAGAAGTTTCATAAAATTCTTCACCTTTTTTGTTGTATTAGTTAAGTGAAGACTCATTATTTTTGTCACTGGGCCAAGAAATCAAGGAGATCATGGTTACAGGCAGAGACGGGGAAGGGCAAGAAAGACAACTTCCGTAGTGGGAATCCTTAAAGAATGACCTTTCCTTCAGCCTGAGGTTGTATTCTTCAGCTTGGCTGTGAAAGGGGAGCAGCCTGTGCTCAAAATATAAAATCTGTTTGTTTTAAATTTTTGTGATTTGAAATGTCAGTATCTTGGAAAACAGAAGCTGGGCAGTATATTAATCAGGAATGTGACCCTGGCCTGGAGTTAGTTCACAGCACAGACAGTTGTCTATAGATGCAGTTTTGGTTGTCCCACTGATCTGCATTTTATTAAGAATTGGTTACTTGACGTATGTGAGACATTTGCCTATAGTGTATCTTATAATAACGATGAAAGAAAATATTAATAGCAATATTATTTGTAATATTAGTTGCTTTTCATAGTTGAAGTAGTCTTTCAATGTCATTTGCTTTGGTTGGAACATTAAAGGGTAATACTAGATATGAGAGTTACCATATTAAAATCACTTCTAAGCTCTGCAAAAATCACTTTCATGTCTTATCTTAAGTAAGACAATATAATTTCAAAAACATAGTAAACAATTTCGCTTTTGAGGGTAAGTTAAAAATCAATTTGCTGAAAAGATTCCATCTAAGGAAGAAGATATTTTCTATTCAGTATTTTCAGAGATGACATTTCATCTGCTGTTTCTTTGTGAGTGTGAATGAATACTAAAATTTTAGAGACAAGTTTTGAAGGGGCTTCTTTTGCTCATGTTGAAAGAATTTTGCTGTTAGATAAAAGGAAACATGGCATAAATATAAAGAAAAAAAAGGAAAGAAAAATTCCTTTGTTTGAAAAAGGACTTTTGTATGTGAAGTACACAGCCAAGCTTTGAAATGTATGATGTAATTGGAAGCAAGGCATTATGCAATGGTAACTCATGAAGTTTAAATATATAGCTACTACAGTAAAACCTGCTTGTGTACTACTGCTCTGTGATGTTCTGTTTCCTGAGAGTATCTGAAAGTCAAATTCACTCTAAAGAGATCTTAAACCATCATCTCTGCTTATATAAATTTCTACTGAAGCTTTCTGCAATGCAGACCACTTCTCAGAGTCTTGCTTCTAAATGAGCACATAGGTTAGTTGACAGAACACTGTATTTGCTAATATTTGAGGGGCAGGAATAAAACATGGTCCCTCTTGACATGTCCTGTATAACTGCACACTGGTTTTTCATCTGATGCATACTAGCAGTATGTGAAATATTCATAAGGAAATCTGAAATTACTTGGAAATGAGCAGATTTCAATTGTCAAGGTAAATCTGCTCCCCAAAGTGAGAAACCTAGCTGAATTAGTTTATGCATGGGGTTTTTTTTCTGTGTTATCAGGCAAAACATGACATATGCTAATATGGCTCAAATGGGTTTGATCACAAACCTCAAAGAAAAACATACGAAAGGCTATTCCACGCAAAATGAAATAAAAATTCCTCACTTTTTCTTTACCCTTGTACATTTTGATATTCTTAATGTGTGTGTAGAGTTTTTACATGATAAAATTGTGGTTATACACTCAGATAATTCAAGAATTTAATTTTTGACTTAAAAACAAAGGCAAAAAATATTGTCTCTTATGTGGAAACACATAAATGGATCTGCATAAGGAAATTCTTAAAAATTTTGGGTGGGATCTGGCCTAAAATATCCTCTTTGATAATGCTTATAACTGTGAATTATTAAAATACAAATAAATATAACTATATTTATGAAAGTAACACATATATACTCACAGCCAGAAATCAACATTATAGGAAAATTTGCTGGCTTTGTTGGGTTTGTGGCTGCTCTGCTCTATGTTATAAGTGGAAAAGTCCTAGACAAGTTGTGCTTACTCATAACCAACCCTACATAATAAAAATGGCAGATGTAGGAACCAAGCTTTTCATGAACTAAATATCTGTGATAGGAATCTGGGAAGGACTTAAGAGGTACAGTAAATATACCTCTCTGACAGTTGCCAGCTCAGTGTGTCAGCGTGCTGCGCATGAGAACAACAGACAAAAACTGATAACATGCAACTTATACCAGTCCTGAGAACTCTTTTCCATACCATGGCTGGTGTTAATCTAGTGTTCTTTGGAGTTACATCCCAGATTGACATGATTTATTGAGCATAAACTCTAAAAGGATGAGCTGTAGACATGTAATTATTGGAATCAAGAGGTTGCTAATTTTAATGAAGAGCCCTGGGAAGATACTCTTGTAGAAGGATTTGAATATTTCTGGGAAAGATGGGAGACTTGGAAATTTGTTGTCTGCTTACCCAAGGTCAGAACACTTTTGCTAAAGTTAATGGAGGTAATGTTTATGGAGTACTGTAGTTATGAAATCTTTGCCATTTCTTTTATTGTTTTCAACCTGCATTTGCACAAAGAACTAGAAAACGTTAAAAAGTTAATAGAGTTAATAAAATTGCACCAGATACATTTTTATTCCAAGGCTGTGAGTAGTAGAAGATGGCATAACCTTCCCTGGGGCATTTCTCTGTTTGCAAAAAGGACAAATGACAGAGACATATATCATGGCACTGTGCTTTTGGAACTATTCAGGTCAGTCTCTAAGTTCTGAGATGCACAAAGTAACAGGAATAATATACACTGTTGATTTGTAGTTTCTGTAGCAATACAATTCCTTAAAGTGTCTTCTGAAATGTTCAAAGATTTTGTTGAACAGGTTATAAAAGATCTTACTATTCTTTTGCACAGGAATTGTCAGTGATGTATTTTTACACTCTACAGGGTATTTATTTGCTGGTGTTAAAAAAATTAGAGAGAATTTGTTCAGAATATTTTTGAAGCAACACTTAAGACAGAGATTAAATAATGTATTGCTATGAATTTATGTTGAAGTCACATAAACCATTTGTTAAAATTTGTTTTGAACATGAAACTGCATTTTACATTTTGCAACATAAAAGATGATTGGAAGCATTAATATGAATGGCCGTTTTTTCCATACATATAGTTCTGAAAATGCAAAATAATTCACTCTCTGTTAATCCTATTTTTTGTTCTTGCTTTGCAAAATAAAAGGTGCCTTTGAACATACCAGGAAATGCACATCACCTTTTTCACATCATAGAGAAGACTGGTAGTGGAGATGATCTTTACCTTGATTTATCTCCTGTTGATTAGCATGTCTAGATGTAAACG
Source organism: Donacobius atricapilla (assembly GCA_013397315.1). Classification (NCBI taxonomy): domain Eukaryota; kingdom Metazoa; phylum Chordata; class Aves; order Passeriformes; family Mimidae; genus Donacobius; species Donacobius atricapilla. The sequence goes on from WBMY01007618.1 coordinate 818,896, forward strand.
TGTGTGTTACAGTAGATGGGGGACTATTAAATAACATGCATATCCTGTTCAGTCTTGAGGTAATTGGAAAAAAGCAGGTCTTTAGCAGAAGTGACAAATGTATTCATAAAAGAATAATCATGAAATAAATCCAGAATAATTTCACTACTATAGCTGGAAACATTGTCTCTCACTGCCGAGAAGTCAGAGGTGCTTGCTAAAAATCTTTACGCTGAATACCTTTGTATCAGCTCTTTTTCCTTCATGCTGGACATGGAGAAGCTTTTAACTTACAGCAGTTGTGTCAGAACTCATCGAAGTCAGCCAAGAGCTTAGCCATTAAGTTCAATGGAGATTGGACTTGGTCTCTAATTTTAAGCAGTTCAGTGTTAATGTCTCTAGTTTTGGTCTGTTGATGTTCTCAGTAATTCTAATCAGAGAAGTCTACATTTTGTATTGTATGAAGTCATGTTTGCTCTTTTCTCTGGGACAGTGGTAATTGGCAGTCTTGTCCATCTCACCCTGGGGATACTGCTCTGTAATATTCCCTTTTTTATGATCTTTAGAAGTATTAATAAGATGTAATTTGGACTGAGGTACAGTGTAAGTGGAAATTCAAAGTGCCTGAACCTATATGATAAAAGTACTAGTGATGGGAGAATAAGCCAAGAGCTAGCTAGCCTAAGACATTTTTCAGTACATAATGAGGCAGACAAACTATTGACTCTGAAAAGAAAAGCTGAGACTCTTGGAGGTGAGAAACCATGTAAAAAAACTTGCCTGTGAATACTGGTCATTGTGGTGTGGTGGTAGTGGAGTCTTTAAATAGATTGAAGGCAGTTCTTCCTTTTAAAGAAAAGTGATTTCTTGTACTAACAAGTTTCATAGCTTTCCCTGAAGTAGATCTTACATGCTGACTTCAAAGTAAAAATAAATTGTCACTGGTGTCAGTGATAAACTCAATTAGAGTAGTAGCTTTGCTTTCTTGTGAGAATGCTCTTTACAAAATAGGGCTTTTAACTGCAGCAGAGTTACAGGCACCAGCCTTCTGTCAATTACTGAGTTGTAGCAGCTGGGTTAAAATAAACCAGTTTTGAAATTTGGATCACTGTTCTGATATATGTCAGTAACAAAGAAATGGAAAAGAGAGAGGATTTCAAACATGATCTCTAAAATGTACCATGTATTCAATGAAACCCTTTTACTCTGTCTCATCCGTCAAGTAACAAGAGACACTATAAACAAGAAGTGAGAAGCAAGGAGTGCTGACTCAATTACTATTCTGTTGGAAAAGCCTCTTCCAGATTATGAAATACTTCACATCATGGTCACCTCTGTCAGTTGTTTTTTATGCTAATCGTAATCCAAACTATGTCTGCCCTGATTCTTTGCTATTTTTAGTCAGATAAATATTCTTTTTACTGAGATCTAGAATTGAAATCCAACCAAAAGAAGAAAAGCTGGAATCCTTTTATTTTTTTTTAATACAGTCCTGTGCCCTGAAGTCGAAAAAGTGGCAAAGTACCAATTAATTACTACCTTTGCTACTGTTAACTATAGAGAAGAGTATATTTATAGGACTACCTGATGTTCAGGATTCAGCAGCTAGTGGAAATAGTTGCTTTTGCTATTCTCATTAGCACCTGAAAGAGAATGGCTTGACAACCAGAGAAAAATAAATTGGAGTTAAAGCCATTTTAAATGACATTTTCTCCATAGCTATAGTAGTACAAGATAGTGAATGCTCTCTAACTAGACAGATGGTGAGAATAAATTCTCCAATTCATTTTTGAATGGAGTTAGGAAGACAGTGAAATCCTGAACAATGCACAAAGAAAGAAGTTACACTGGATGGTATTCACAGATGGATGGAGCATTGCTGCCAGTGGAATAAGGAATGACACTTTATCAAGAAAAGGCAACAATATAACTTTTTTCCATCCCACCTCATTGGTCTCAGAAAAACAGACTTCCCTCTTTCTCCAGGGAAAACTATAAAGCATTCAAATTCTCAAATTCTTTCTTCAGTGATAACGAACAAATGAACATTAATGTGCATGGTCAAGCTATTCTGAAGCCAGAGCTGGTGGGCTGACACACCCAGGAAACAACTAGCACAAAAGAGGAGATGAATGAATAGAAATTACATGAACCTAGTTTTCCATATTTTATCTTGTTGATCACTGGGATAATCATATATTTGGTATATTTTCTCATTATTGAAACTGTAAATAAAATGCAAAGTTTTTTCTCTGCAGTTTCAGGGAGAATGTTTCATCCTCAGTAAGAGTGCTTCAAGACATTTTATTAGTGAGTCAGGATCTTTGTTTTTCAGGTCAGTGTCATTTAGCAGGGACTTTGATTAAAGCTCTTGCCTTGAAAGGCAAAGTAAAGTAGTACCTTCTGTCTTATTGGTACAAAATTACAGGACAGCTCTGGCCCAATGGAAGCTATGGTAAGAGCTGCATTGTGTCCAGAAATGAGGAGGACAAAGAGGTTGAAGAAGGAGGAGAAAGATCCTTTTTTACTTCAGTCTGGGAATTTATGATGCTTGAGGTATAAAATTTCCCTAAGGTAAACAATTCCCCTAGTTCGTCAAAAAACTAGCTTAAACTTCAGCTAACCAAAGTCAAGATGTCAACAACCTTCACAGAGAGGCTCTGGTTTTGAGACAATAGTGTATGAGAAATGTATCAAGCCAAACCATTTTCTTCTCAACATCAGTTCATATATGTTATGAAAAATAGACTCAGGGATTGATTTCCATTTAAGATACTCTCCATTGAGAATAACTGGAATTGTTAGCATGGACGTGGTGAAAGTGTACCTTTGGCAAGCAAAGAAAAACAGGGCAAAAAGAAAGCACTGACAACAGGGAAGATGAAAGGGTAAAAGAAGCAAACGGGAAGATGGGGAGAGTGGGTGGAGAGAAAGATGGGAAAAGTTAAGTGCTCATTGTGGGTACAAGTGCCTGAGAGATTTGTCTAGGGAAAGAACAGAGCTGAGGGCTCAGGAACAGGAAGGAAATTAATTTCAGCAAGAGTAAAGAATTACTTAACGTCTTGGATATGTAGCAGTGTGGATTTTT
>WBMY01007619.1:0-13835 GCA_013397315.1 Donacobius atricapilla
ATGTCCATTAAACAGTCTCCCAGGAACTGCCGTGCAGTTCTGGGAAAAGCGGTCTAGACATCCGGAAAATTTCCGGGTTGCTCGCCCCACAGACACAGTGCCTGAAAGTCGGCCCTGGAAATGGCTGCCTGGCACTTTTCCAAGAGGCCGTCCCAAATCTCTAACACAAGAGCGTCCTCCGGAGAGAGCATAGAAATTACCATATTTACCAAAATCCGCAGGCTACACAGGGCCCACCGAAACCAGGGGGTGGGGAGTGATACTTTACCTCATCTCGCAGCTGCAATTCACTCGGTGGTCACCGGATGTCATTGTTCAACACAAACACAAACACAAACACACACACACACACACACAGTTTGGTGAGAAGGCATGAACTGCTCATTGTCACATCTGACTCCCCTTTATAGTATTTCTACAAAGGCCAGGGACTGGGGGAAAAGGTTAACACCTCTCCCCATCCCGTTGGTCAAGACAACTGTCCATCAGCTGTCCGTATCTTTAAGAACAGGAATGTAAACTACCTTGACTAACGAAAACATTGCTTGTGTTTATACCACCCATGTGTGAGAAACTACCAAAGAACTATGAGCTGTGAGACACAAACAGAAGGCTGAAAAATCAGGGCAACAGTCATGATTCTAATGGTTTTTATTAAATACTGAAAAAAAATTCACTAAAATTTAGAAAAAAAAAAAGAAAGCATCTTCTTCTTATGAAAAATATTGTGAAACATTTTGCTTTGAATTTGTGCATACTTTCTGGGCACAACACTGATTTTCAGCTAGAATTAATTGTCTCACTCACTAAAGTGTTAATTTTTAAGCTGAGTCTATTTCTTGAACTGCCTACATAGGCTAGACATTACCTCTTTTTCTATAATTTTATGAGTTTGTTGGAGTTTCCTAGTAATAAATCTTATTGATTACTCTTTTTTTAAATTATGCTTTGTTAATCTCTTAAAAAGATTTTGTTTTCATTTGCATATTACCAGTGCTTTTATTAACACTCTAGTGGAAACTTTTGAAGGGAGATTTTACCTGAGATCGTATCAGAAAAGAGAGGCAATTCAAAAATACGCTATAAGTGTTGCCTATGAAGGAAGAGCAAGAGATTCCTATACAATTTACTTATCTGGGATAAATAAATATTGAAAAGTTTTAAATGAAAAAAAAATAAAAGGACACAGTATTTCTAATATGTGTCTGGGGTTTTTATATGTCCATTCGTACATCTGTGAATGCGTGTGGTTATGCATGTATGTACACATTTTTGATTTAACGTAAAAGAGTCCCAGCAAAAGGGAAAAAAACTCTTCATCAACCAGAATATTAATTAGAAACCAAGAAGTAAGGAACAAAAAGGTACCAGCAAGCCACAGCTGGCATCAGTGAAGGTAAATGAGGATGAGCTCCATGAAAATAAAAACTGTATGCATCAAATGCTTACATGAAACCAAAGCAGATTTGAGGCAATTTCTTTTTAACTATAAAAACAGCTGGAAAAAAAAGTTGAGAAATTTGCTAAAAGTGCTCAGAATATTATCTCTATTTCACCAAGATTTTTTACTCTAGAACTGAATACTGAATACTCACATTTTTAAACTGTTCAACCGTCCAGTCATTTGCAAATCAAAGGTGATACAGCTGTGGTTAACACAACACCGAATCTGGGTTAACAAGACTGGCAGGGACCACCACCTTGAGAGTCCTAGGCTGGATCATCTCAAAGTTCACTTGCAAACATGGAGGAAGGGACATGGAATCATAAACTACGGAATGGTTTGATTTGGAAGGGACCTTTCAAGGTCAGCTAGTGCAATCACCTTTCTGCGAGCAGGGACACCTTCAGCCGGATCAAGATCACCAGTGGCATGATGTCTGCATACTGATTCACCCTTTCTCTTCCATAATCTAAGTGAATGAAAAGAACAGTAGTGATGGACCTATGACAGACAAAGACAAACACTTACAGCTAAATCTACTTGTCTTTTTAGGAGTGTGACTTAAAGTCTTTATAAATCACCAAGAGGTGATTTATAAATAGCTACCACTGACTTCTGCCAGTACAAAACTGGCCTGAAACAAATTTAATGCAGCTATACTTTTGCCACCTTGTATTTTGAATTAACATAAATTTTGCTGACCAAGACAGACACTGCAGCAAAACCTTCAAGCTAGATTGTCAGAGATGACTAGGAGCAGACACATTTTACACAGGAAAATTCCATCAAGAATTCCTTTATTACGCAAAATAAAGAGAGAAATCTTATCCCACATGTGTGATCTATTCTACCAAGCAACAAAGATTTAAATTCAAATGTACATAAGACCCACAGTGTAGTTTACTTTATGAGACTCCTAAAACAAATATTTGAAAATGTTATATAAAAATTTACAAAAAGTTGATACTGTCTTTTTAAACACATTCCATAAACTGAAAGATTGATTAAGGAATTGAATAAATTATTTGCCTTAAAAATTGTAAAAATGGCTAGAGACATTGCACGAATTTTAAGAATTACTTTATTTATATACTAGTCCACATTCTGCTGCATAAAGCTGAGACTCAAGAACAATATGCCAGTTCTCTAAATATTGCTATGAATAGTAAGTGTTGGGAGTACTATACTATGCAATCTATTTTTCTGTAAGGGCAGAGATGTTCTAAGGGTAGCAAAAGAATACATGACCGTATTTTTTTTTAAGAGTAATAAAATGGTTGCCATATGATTTAGTCTAAATCTATCATGTTCCCTGAGGCTATCAAACCAATAAGACACAAGATTCCTGTCATAAAAGAATTAATCACTTTTTGAAGAGTTCAGTGAACTGAAGCCTCTCTTTACAAGTGTTACACTGCTGAAACAGCTCAGAATATTTTATTACCGTGTTTCATGTTGAAAGGAATGCAAACTAGGTACCAGAACAACCTTCTAGATAAACAGGTATTTTTCTCCTTCTTTTATGTCACTTAACAGTGAACTGTCATTTCAATATTGTATATAATTCAGGCCTTTGAAGATTTGTTTACCTTCATATGTCCCCTGGATATTCTGCTTAATAAGGAGAAATTCACTCCATAATGGGTTCTGATGACTTGTGTTAGGATGCTAAAGAAAGAGCTCATCCTGCAATATATCACTTCCTCTGACAAGAGATCTTCTAGGTGATCTAGAGGCATGTGGTCGAACAGAGAAAACCTCCGCATAGACAAGTCAAGTTTACTGATTGCTTTCAATAAATGCAGATATGAACACCAGGAAGCTGAAAGAATTGCCTTAACAAACTTGTCAAATGAGAAAAGTCATATAAACCCCCACTAACAAATAAATCAGATAACTGTAAGAAACATATTTCAAATTGCTAAAATTCAGAATATCCTTGAAACAAAAGTATGTAGGAGGGGAAAGAGAAGACTTTGAATGTTTGCAGGCTGAAGTAACTGGTTGGCTATAGCTATTGATGGGGTCTCATGATAGAGAACGTTATGAATTTTCTTTTTCAGTAGATACCTCACTGTGCTTCCTCTTTTTTTTTTTTTTTTAAATATGGCTTTTGAGATACCTAATGCAGAGCTATATCTTTATTTGATTCCTTGACTGGGCCTGTATATAGCACAGTATACAAGTAACCTGCTGTCCTCATGCTATGAGATCATTATTCCTGATACTGAGGCACTGAGACACAGCCATAAACTATATTTCAAAATTAGCATAGAGAATATAGATTACTGTATCTTGAAGAGTGTATGTCAAGGATGTCCATTAAGTCGGTCTTTTCATATGACACCATCAAGAACACATTTTGCACAAGCAGATGTTTATTCGGATACACTTTTTCAAAGAGAAAAGACAACTATGAACAAATTAAAATGATTGATGGCATAATTACAGAGCTGAGTTAAAGTTTGTTTTTTCTAGACTAAAGTGAACAGATGGCATGCAGATTACAGAGCAGAGTTTAGTAAAATTAGGTGGCTAATTAGTTCACTGTAAACAGTACCTGCTTTCTAGAAAACATAAAGTCTGAGTTACGGATCACTTGGAAGCTGGTCAATTTTTTACTAAATTCCATTTCCAGGCTACTTGACTTTAAACCAGACTGTGCCAAGATGTTAAGATGACGGGCACCATCTCCACCCGTGGTGATCTCATTAAATATCTGTAAGCCTTTCAGAAATCTCAGGATATAACAAAAGTTGTAATTGTGCATTGCCAAGTAGTTAAGCCACTAATTTTTTCACAAGCATGGGTCATTGCTACTTAGATTCCATACACTGACTTTCAAAACGGCTAACATTACTGATGATGGATGGCAAGCAGAAGATTCAATCTTGAGCAGTAATATTGCTAGAAAACTATTTCAAATCAATAGATATATTCTGAAAGTTATGGTCCTACACTCTGTTAAGTCCTTAGCTTTAACTGTCCAAATTACAGGAAAGAAATGCTGTTGTTCTCCTTCACAGCAAGTTTTTCAAGCATGAGATCACTGACTGCCAGGTTTGTCTTCTCTGTAAGGAAAACATGGTATATTTTGAGACAGAGGTGTATTTTTCCATCCTAGCCCGTGAGATTAAACCTGCTCTCATAGTCACAAGCACAATTTCTAGAGCTCTGTCAAACCAGTGGTGTGGTGTTGCCGCAGGGGTGGCTATCAGGAAAGGACTTTCCACTCTCTCTAGACCAGAGGGAGGGGTGCAGTTTTGAACCCAGCAGTATCAGAGAGACATCAAGAAAGCAGAGGGAGCTCTGACAAGCAGCATTGTGGTGCTCAGGGCTGGAGCACTTAGGGCCTCAGTCTAAATATATGGGTAGAAAAACCTAAGTTTTTGTATGTATTACATTATGATAGTTACACAAAATATTCAACATTGAGCCTGGCAATTTAAAAGAAATTGAGAAAATGTCTTTCTGTGCATGCTTAAAAGATCACTGGAAAGCAATAAATTACTGAAGCTGTTTAAAATTTTCCCCTTTTCTTAACAGTTTGATGTGCCATTTCTACAATGATTGTATGCTATCAGACTCATTCTTTAGTTCTTGTTTCACACACACACTGAGATTCAGCTATTTCTTCCAAATTTGACTGTTTTGTCAATTCACACTAAATTTAATTAATTTCAGTTCTATAGTTAAATAAGAAATAACAGTTGAAAAAATAAACAAGGGACAAAAATGCTTATTGCTTTTTGTCAGGCTATCCTTTTTAAAGTATAACTTGTAATATTTTTGTTTTGAAACAAATCTGTTATCAAATCACTGAAGTGAAATAAATCCTTATGGACATATAGTGTTTGAAATTATGTCACATTTTTCTTCTCTCTTTCCTGGACATACTTAGAGATGTAGGAACCACTTTATTTAAACACAGTTAAAATAGTGCAACATAAGGTGCTTTTTTTATTATTTAAATGTTTGGCTAATCAGACTAATTTTATCCTCTGTTTCTTCAAAGTTTAGGTCAGAACTCCACCATTATTTTTATGGATCATATGGCAAAAATTCAATTTTTGAAATAAAAAAAGGCAGTAGGAAAGAGCATGTCACAAAGATCAGTTTAGGAGAGAAAAAGTAATGGGGCCAGTAGTACTAAAACTGAAGTAAAAATTAACACCAGTGTATTCCACAAGATTTCAGTATTTCTATGGATTTTATATTAAATGTATCCCTAAAATCATTCTGTATCCTACACCAGAAACCAAGTGTATGCATTCAAGGCTGTGTGAAAATGTACAGCAACAAAAATAGTAACTATCCGAAAATTGTTTTCAGAAGTGCACTCCTAATCAAAATTAAAATCTTACTACATATAACTCACTCTATTGAAGTCAGTATGCTTATTTATGTGTTTAAGACCATACATAAGCCTCTGTATTTTATTAGCCACGGGCTTTATTTTGTGAAGATTCATAAGCAGTTAATGACAATAACTGAGTGATAAGTAGGAAAAATAATAAATGCAAAAAACGCCACATTTAAAAAAATTTAAAAATAAAAAAAATTAAAAGACAAAAGAAATGTAAATTCTATCATTATCTGGTACTTCAAAGGACATTTCTTCCATTTGCCTTTCAAACCTTTTCCAGACTGTTGCTTTCTCATAAATTTTGATTTAGGTCATCACACATATTTCTAGTGCCAGTGGATTAGCATGCAAATAAAAGATAAAATCTTAGACGAAGTCACCAAAGATGCTAACAAACATGTATCCAATCAAATTTTCACTTAATATACTTTTTGAAAGAAAGTTGGGAACACTATTAGGCTGCTCTCCCATCAGCTGCTGCTAAGGCCTGACCTTCTGTCAACGCTGGAATCAGACTTATTAAAGACCTTAACAGGAAGCTTGTGATTCAGTTTTTATGTTCAAAATCACACAGGGGACCATCAGCTGCAAGATGCAAATGCCTGTCCAAGGTTGGATGTTTGCAAACTTCAAAACTTCCGAGACCAGAGGGAAAAGGTCTTCCCTTTTCCCAAGATGAACAAGCTGTTACACTACAGAGAAAGAAATATTTATCTATCATTGAGCTTTTCTTCCTAAACCAGGGGCTAACCCATATTTTGGCTCCAGTTGTCAACTAAAGATCATGCCGCCAAGCATGCACGGGCCTCCAGGAGGATGCGGGAGAGATCAGAAAAATAAAAGTTCATTTCATTTAGCCTGAAAGAATGCAGAAATGGTTTAGTGTAGCCAGAGGCCAGCTCAGGAGACCTAAAGCTCTGATGGAATTAGAATTTTGTTTGTTAAATCTGATTGCCGTTTATGACAAGGTAATCCACCTCATCAGTCAAGAGGAGAAGTTGCTCAGTTTCAGCAAAGCTTTTGATACAGTCCCTCCCAGGATCCTTCTGAATAAAACGTCCATCACACAGCTGGATAAACACATCAAGTGATGAGTGAGCACCTGGCTCACTGGTGAGGCACAAAGGATGACGTAAGTGAATGGGGTGACATCAGACTGGGGAGCTGTCACTGGTGGGGCTCTGCAGGACTCCATCCTGTGCCCTGTGCTCTTCAGCATCTTCATCAAAAATGGCTTTGACACAGGACTGGGAGGGATACTCAGCAAGTTTTTCCAACATCACTAAACTGGAGAGAGCTGTTGATTCCCTCAAGGGAAGGGACAGCATACAATTATTAAAATCGTATCTACTTAAGTAGCTTGTACAATAGTCTTTTTAAGCTGAAAAATTCTCAGTAAAATGCATGTCTCCCAAGGACGTATTTGGCACTTTCTTTTAAGGCACATATATCTATCTGTAGAATATGAGGACAGCTTTTAGATTAATATTCAAAATATATACTGTATCACATGATTTAAATTACTTCAATAACTAACGGTTGGGTTCATTCTTTTTGAAAGAAGAGCAATTAATCCTTTCCTTCCTTTTATGGAAGGTGGCCTAAAATCCATTAAACTCAAACACCAGTCACATACAAATACATGAAACCATCTCAGACCATGAACACAGAAATTCCAAGCAAAATAAAAGCAGGACCTTTCTAGAAATATCTGTGAGGAAACCAGAGAGACACAGCTCTACAGAGATTAATTACTAGGTACTCAGACAGCTGCGCACTTCAGGTAGGAGTATTAACATGAATTCCTTTCCTGTTTGATCACTAGACTATACATTGCTTGCAAAAATATCAAATAAGATAAAATATCCCACACAAAAAATTAATGTTCTGATTGAAAAACTGCTCTTCTGAAATGCAGGGTGATCTATATCTTAATCTGAAGTGGCTAACCTCACAAAATCCTCTACTGAAATATTACATTCCAAAGTTTCAGCTTATTGATTAGAACACAACTTTTTTGTGCTAAAAATAAATCCAATACTGAACCAGCATGCTGGGTTGCATGTCCATGTGGAAAGGAAAATCAAAAGAACCAACAAAAATCAGAAAAAAACTTATTAAAAATTAATTTCTAGGGTAAGTTCATGGTTCAGAGTAGAAATAGCAAGTAAATAACTGCTTGGAATAAATAACTATTCATGTTCTTTCATAGTGTATCTGTGATGACAAAGTAACATTGACATGAATATGTATGTTGGTTTAACTATGCACTTGAAGAATCTATTTCTCCTCATCTAGTTCTGATGCAACAGTCACATTCTCCAGTAAATTCTGTTTGAAATAATTGTAACAGTTTATGATCTGATTCTTCTCCTGGAGGGACTAATAAAGTGAAAGAGTCAGCCATCATAGAGTTTGGGGAATAAAGGTGATGAATAGGCATTCTAAACAGAGTTGAATCACTTGTGGTTTTTAACCTCTGTTTCATAACCCACAGGGAGAAATTGTTCTAGCTGAAATATCTAAAATCTTTGAAGCACAGCTAGTAGGGAAAAGGACTGATAGACTGTGTAAGAAACTAAAATAAACACAACAGCAGTTGTGTAGAAGAAATAAAGACCTCTGAGAAAACCAATAAATTAAGATGTGACTTTTAAAAGCTAGAACATGCTCTGACCACTAAACTCTATCAGGCATGGTCTTTAGAGAGGTTGTAAGTAATTATTTTTCAGTTTAATTGCTGTAGGGTATCATAATAAAGAGATTAAATATAGATTTTTTTTCAAAATGTATAATTTTATATTGAATTTTTACCAATTAATGTGTAATCAAGACCAGAATCTGTTTTCCATTGAAGACTTTTTTAATTAAGCATCAAAATAGATACAATTTCACACTATATGTAATTCCCATTACTTTTAGTCTAGTGTTTTCAAATTGTTTCCATTACTATCTCAAATTTGAATGAAAAAAGCTCCCATGCTTGTAATATGTGTGTTTTCTTCACGAGAGTCAGCGAGCAAGGAGAGGGGAAATTCCAATTTCTAATGGAAAACATGAGCTAGAAGTTTTAACAAGTTAGTAGGGAAACAAAGACAATATGCTAGTCACTACAAAAAGTCAAGGAAGAATTATGGCAAATTGACTCAAATTAAGTAAGAATATATTGACTTATACATAAAATTATGGACTTCACAACAAATAAGTGAGTTTTTGAATGTTATTATCTGGAATCATAGCTATCAAATTGAAGATTCTGCGAACTTCTTTTAAGAGGACTAGTTTTCTTTTTTTGAGGACTTACCCTTTAAAAGTTAGTAGTACTGTCAAATGTAAGATGGTCTGACTGCTGAGAGCTCATTTGTTTTCAAGAATATGAAGAAATGTGAATAGCATGAAAGAGTAAAGCCTTTTGGTTATAACACAGACAAATGCTCATCCTTTCAAGTTTTATTTTGGTTTTGTGCATAGAAGACATGACTAATGTATCTGTTAAATACTGATTAAATCTGCTTGTGCTATTCTAATCTTCCATGGTTATAGCAGGTATATGTTATGGAGATAACCTCAAGAGCCTTACTTCGGAAAACCATCATAGACCTCTCCAAAAAAAGGTAAAGGTAAAAATGGAATATGCATAAAAATAACACTGAATATTAAAACCGTCCCCAAATGAGTCAAAAACAGTAATAAGAAATATTATATTAGAAAAATTTAATAGATGTAAAAGACATAATAAATATTTTTACCTAAGAAATACCGATAACGAAATGGATAATATTCATAAAATCCAGGAGTCTCATGCTTCTTTGTGGACAACTGAGAGCACAAAAGAATTTTTTTAAAAAGTCAAACTCAACACATACTGACTTTTAAATAAAACTGGGGGTTTTACACAGCCTAGGAAGAGAAGGAGTCTGGCAGAGAATCTGCTGATAAGCAGCTTTCCCTTCCAAAGTCTTACTATGCCATGGAAGACTTTGAATCATTAGCACAGATATTTTGCTGCTGTAAAAACCAAGTAAGTTACTGAGCTGTTATGATCAGCTTGCTCTGAAATATACTTAACTCAGAGTAATAACACTACGCTACAAGGTTTTACTGCAACTAAAAGCCAGCCTGAATTTTCAGAATTCAGTCAGTATCAAGATTATTACGACAAGCAGTTATAATCTACCAAATTTAACAAATAAAGCTCGAATTAGCAATTGTGACTATGTAATCTGTTTTTTAAAGCTAAAAGGCAATGTCATAAATGACTTCTGGGTTTGGAAAAGATTTTTTTTCCTAACAACGTGAGCGTCTTATTTCCACTCATTTGTTTAGAGAAAAAGTAAAAAGAAAAGTTCAAGATCTGGTAGATCAAGAAGTTCTAAGTTTCTGTTGGTTCTATTGCTCAAGGTACAAGTCTTACTAAAAATAGAGTCATGCCTGCACCTAATGCAGTATTAGCAGTTTAACTTCACATTTGCCAAGAATATAAGTTCTGGCCTCTACTGTCATGCTTTTAAGTTTCATACAGTGGTTTAAATAACAGTTTATTAGAGTGCTGAACATATAAATGACATCATTTAACATACAATAGAACTAGACAGGATGAGTATATCAGAGCCAAAATGAAAAGCCAAAAGCATTCAAAACATCCTAGAAAACAGGCAGTTTTATTCATATCGTAACTACATTTCCTGTGGGTAATAAGGAATCACCAATACGTGTTAGTCAGAAATAACTAGAACGGTCTGTACAGATTCCCAAAAGCAGCTCTGCTTGCTGTAAATCAAGGACCTGATGAAACATCAGGGACACATAGCAATTCCCTGCAAAAGAATTCGGAAAACAATCTTGAAATCAAATAATATCTTAGATTACAGGCAAAGAAGGAAAAGAATTTCCTAATTCATTTTGGAAAAACTGTAGGAATCACCTTAAAATGGGATAAAGTGTTTTCATGTGCAAATATATGGGGGGAAAAAAGGCTTAGAGGTGAAAGAGATACTCCGAGCTTCTTCAGTGGAAACAGCCTCAGGTCATGGCTTGAATTCTTAGAGGCAATTACACAGACAAAATACAATTTTTCTTTAGGAAGTTTAAAAATTCATAACTTAAATACAAGTGGAAACCTGAAAAAAATGCAATCATACATGAGCTTTGTCTCAGGAGAGCAATCAGTGGAATGTCTATGAAAAACCCTATGTGAATGTCAGCACCAAATTTATGCTCTGAATTCTTGCAAGTGACACAAGTTTATGCAGCCTGACAAGTACCTGTGCTACCTCCTCCAGAATATTTTATTTTCCAAGTCATTGTCTCTTAATTTTTCATATATGGTAGCAATTATAGATACATATATGCTATGCATTGAACTTGACCCCAGGGTTTGTATTCTATATTTTTGACACGTAATTATCAAGTTTGTTTCTGCATGTTAGAAATTAAAAATAGTGAGAAAAAAAATAAGTAGAAAAGGACAAGTCTGTTGCTTGGTGTCATAAACTGTTCCTATAACATTTATAATATTCCAAACACTGAGGCATTTGTTTCATGTATTTCAAAAACTTTACCTAGAAACAATGCTTCTGTGTACAAGAAATGCTGGTCTATCAAATCCTCTGAAACGTCACTGTGGAACTTCTGGCATGAGGAATCAGCAGATTTTTTTTTTGTCCAAGAGTATTCTGCAATAGATCTAAAGTATTAAGACATGGATTGTTTTGGTTTTTATTTTTCCCTTGGCCCATTTACTTAATTTTATTATTTTGTGTTGTTCATCTTACTCTTTCCCTGGAATTTCTTTTATTACTTCTGATGTACTCAGTTTGGCATAGGCTTTAACAATACCTGCCATTACTTGTCAACCTTTGAGAGGTAAAATTCCCAACAATTTTCTATTCCATATATATATATATATGCATTATGTTATGTAAATTCAAGTACTATACCAAAACTACATTCCAGGTTTATAAGCAATGTGAAACAAAAAAATCTGTGACATACAACGTGAAATAGTGTATAATACCTCTGTGTTCCCTAAAATATTGTAGAAATGTTCACTGACAAACATAGCTTCTGTATTACTGCAACAATCTTTGTGTTAATTAAAAAAACGTATTTTATACACAATTGAGTATAAAATTTTAAAAGATTACATCACTGTTGAAAAATTGCAGAGGTGTCATAGTCTTTTTTCTTTCTATTTTTCAACAGTTTTAGGTAGTTTTACAGGAAGGATTGAATAAGACTAAGAGCTCTGGGCATGCCATTATCTGTAAGTACCTGTATTGTAACTCAGCCCACTCCTAACAGTCTCATCCATGTTCAGAGATTGGGGATGTATGAATTTTTTTTAGAAATTCCTAAGTGACTTTGAATATCAAATCCCATTTTCAAATGTTGCTTTGTACATATAACTCCTGCCCGAGTGAAAATTTTCTTCTACTCAGATGTTAAATAAACACAAACAAATAATTTGATTGGATCACATCTGTTTCTTTAGCTAAAATCAGAATTTCATGGTCAACTGTACCCCACCCACTCAGATCAGACAAAAACTGAAGTTTTGCCAGATGTATTTTTTCTTTAGATACCCCCCAAATATCTTAGGTGAGATTTGGAAGCCACTAAGTTTGAATATTCAAGAGGTTCCATTAAAGTCCATTTGTTGATAAAAATGCGATTTACTGGGGATAGTTGTAAATGCATTTCTCTGGGGAGAAAGGAGGTGCAAAAAAAGTTTAAAGTTTTAAGACAAAAGTCAGAAAACAGAATAAACTGGAGATATTCAAAAAATCAACCACATTGTTTAGGTTGGCTAAAATTAACCTTATGAAACCACATAATTTATTTGTTTTGTTACCGCTGCTGCGCTTACTGAAATATTTTTTATGAAGTCTGGGGCAAAAAGTTTAATTGTGTAAGAAAATTACTTCAATTTGCTGAGAGTGAAGCATGATACCTTGGGTACTGTAATTTTCTAATAAATTATAATTAATGCAAATTCTTTATTGGACACACAACAGAAATAGAAATTTCTTTGCATGAAGAAATTATTTAATACCATAAAATTTATCTTCAAGAACGTCTACTTCTTTTTTGAACACCCCTCTTTTAAAGAGGTCAAATACAAGTTTTTCAAGCAATGTGATGTTCTTCTTAGTATCTATTCTGACATACATTTTCATTTTCTAAATCAAACCGTGAAAACCAATCTGGTGAGCTACTCATGAGTACATTCAGACTGACTCAATGTAAAGTAGAATAAAATTGGTATTAAAATTGGAGGGAAAAAAACCACATGAGCAAGTGTTTCTGAAGCTCTCCTCCAAAGACCATAACTGAAAGCGATTTCTTTGACTGAAAATAGATAAATCAATAAAAAACAAAAATTATTTTAAAGCACTACTTCAGTAGTGCTCTGAGCGGCTTTCACAGAATGTTTGGTAAGCAAGAAGCTAAGTCTTAAAGATACAACCTGTCCTATTAAAGGGTACCAAAACAAGTCTTATATTTTGGAGGAGTCATATGGGTGAGGCAAGAAATCTTTTGTTTTGTTTTTTTTAATTCTTTCTCCCACATAAAACAAGCAATGGTAGTAAAACATCCTGAAATGTATCTTCTGACCATTATTATTTCACTGAAGCACACCAAAGCATGCTCCTGACACTGTGCTTGTACCACTGCACCTGATGTGACCATTGTCTATGTTCTTGTCATGTACTGTTTCTGATGTAAGAAGGAAAGGTGTCAGAAGTTTGTCTTTTGAATGATGTAATTCCTTAATTCAGATTGATTTATTTTTTTAATACAGTGTTTGAACCAGCCAGAAGATTTGGTTAATTTAAAATCTGTGATCATAATACTCCCTTAAAGTATTTCTCCTTAATATCCCAGCAAGGTTTACAATGAAGAAAGTAATCTGCTGGAGATTCGGACGCATAAGGTGCAAGTATTTTTATGACCTTAAGGCAGCCAAGGTTTTTACCCTAAACAGAGGTTCAGACCCTTTTATCTTCTTGGACTATTCCTCAT
>WBMY01007619.1:13879-25520 GCA_013397315.1 Donacobius atricapilla
GGTTGCATGTGAAACTAACTTTTGCAAATGATGAAAAGATGACAATTACTTGTTAGACAAAAAAGTCTCAGAACATTAAACCATCCAATCCCAAAGAATGTAAACCAGATGTGTAACAGTGTTTGGTTATTGTAATCCCACAGATGTCTGAGTTAAGAATATTTTTCCAATAAAAATTATGTAAGAAAAGATGTGAGAAATGTGCCTGATTTGTACCATCTTTGGTGAAGAATTATTAAAAACGAAATTACTCATACCAAATTTTGAATAACGTTTTTTCTCTCTTAGTCTCTCGTTCTCTCTTTGACAAACCAAGTGTCAGAAGTGTCCAGAAAACAAATTCAATCATTCTAATGATTGAAGCTCCATATAACCCAGAATGATGCAAGACTAAACTAAACACAACACAAAGCAAAGTTTCAAATCAGCAAATTATTCCATAGCCATACAATAAACTTTAGCTTTAATTGGGAAAGTTATTCTCCATGTATAATTCTACCAGTAAGATACTACCTAAATAATGAACTTTAGAAAGGTTTTTTTAAAACATCTTTTGATTTAGATAATCAAAACATGCTCGAGGTGTACCTTTGATGGTCACTTGGAACCTTTTGCAAATTTCCAATGCCAGGTTTGACCAGCAGCCACTAGAAGGCTGTCATTAATTACAGAACACCAGTGTTATGCTTTCTCAAGCTACCTCTCTTCCCTTTATTTGCAGATTTATTTTTTTAACTGCATATGAGAAAGAAAGTGACAATGGTATCACAGCTATTCTATCTTAAAAGAATGTAAAGATATTTATTTGCAGAATTAGTGTTCCATTTTGGCCACCCAGTTCCAGAGTTCTAATCATATCAAACCTCTGCAATTTGAATACCTTCATGAATAGTAACACAGAGTATAGTATTTTTCATCTTTTTAGCTTCCTGTACTTGGTTCTTCTGTAAGAGCTGATCTAAATGCTGTCTTTGCATCATACTTATGCTAGGACAATTTGGATTTATTGTTTCTTAAATGACTTAAATAATGCATTTAAATAATAATGCCTTTTTTCAAATAATTTTATGAGTTTGAAAATAATTTGCCTAACATAATCTTTGAAAGTGCAATACTCATTTATGCATAAAATGTACAGTGTTTTCTCTAATGAACTTTTGTTTACACACTAGAATTAATACCAGGCATCTAACACATTTGATTTACATACAGCAAGTATAGCTGCAGGTCATATTATATTATATTATCATGAACTGTCACAGAAGCTGCATAAAGAATAACCACAATGATCAGAAGAATTAAAATCTGGATTCCGTCTGCAGAGGGTTAGTAAGTTTCAGCCTAAAGACAGTAGATCCAGGAGGTCTGGATCTCTCTCTCCAGGAAAAGCAAGATGGATTTTATGCATAGAGAAACTGCCATATGGAACAGCTTGCAAGTGAAACTGAAGGGCATAAGAGCCTCTGAGAAGCAAATCCCACATTATTTTTTAGGTAAGGGAAGAATAATCACACTGATTAGAAAACATCCTCCAACAGACACTTCCTGTACCACTTCCAGTGCTTCTTATTGTTCACATATTTGGTTAAGAGAAATGAGTCATTATACCTTTCCTTTTAATTCACAGTATCTTACAAGTTTCCTTGTGCAAATTAGTTAGATTTGGCGCTTCACATCCATCTATGGAATTTTTTTAAATGTTATATTTATGCAAATCCAGTCCATATGATGTCTTTAGTGCTTCAATTTAGTACTGTACAATAGGACTAAAGAGTGCCATGTTTCATATGTGTTGCAGTTGAAGGCAGTGCAGGGTTGCATGTGTAAAACAAGAGCAGGGACATTTCAATTCATCTTCCAGTAATCATCCTTTTTGTGTTGCCTTGGACTTTTAAAGTTTTGGGGTGATTATTAAATAATATTTATTAAGAAAATGATCTCCATATAGAAACTTCCAGCAATTTGTGGCAATTACATAGCAGGGTTGCAGATGATCTTATATCATAGAATCATAGAATGATTTGGGTTGGAAAGGATCTTAAAGATCATCTGGTTCCAAATCCTGTGCCATGGACAGGGACACCTCCCACAGTAGGCTGCTCAGACCTTCAGGCAACCTGGCTTTGAACAGTTCCCAGGACAGGGCACAAACAGCTTCCCTGGACAACTTGTTCCAGTGCCTCACCACCCTCACAATAAAGAATTTCTTCCTAAGATGTAATGTAAATCTACTGTCTTTCCGTTTAAAGCCATTCCCCCTTGTTCTGTCACTACATGACCTTGTGAAAATCTCTCCCTGTCTTTCTTGTAGACTTCCTTCAGGTACTGGAAAGCTGCAAGGTAGTGACCTCAAAACTTTCTCTGCTTCAGCTTAACAATCCCAATTCTCTCAGCCCAATTCCTTCTTGGGAAAGGTGCTCCATCCCTCCGATCATTTTGGTGGCCTCCTCTGAACTCTCTCCAAGAGATGCTTTCCTGCTCTGGGGACCTCAGGGCTGGATGCAGTGTTCCAGGTGGGGTCTCATCAGAACAGAGTAGAGCAGAGGGGCTCTCCCCTGCTGCCCACGCTCCTTTGGATGCAGCCCAGGACACGTTTGGCTTTGTGGGCTGTCAGTGCTGATGGCCGGGTCATGTCCAGCCTCTCATCCACCAGCACCCCAAGTCCTTCTCACAGGCCTGCTCTCAGTGCCTTCATTCCCAGCCTGATATTGGGAGTTGCCCTGACCCCGATGCAGCACCTTGCACTTGGCCTTGTTGAACCACATGAGATTCCCACAGGTCCATTCCTCAAGCTTGGCCAGGTCCCTCTGGATGGTGTCCCATCCTTCAGGAGTGTCACTGCACCACCTAGCTTGGTATCAGCTACAGATTTGCTGAGGGTGCACATGATCTCTTCACATGTCATGAATATTTAAATAACAGCAATCCTGGTTTGGACCCCTGAGAGACACCAGTTGTTACTGATGTTCTTTGGGACTCTGAGCCATTGACTGCAGCCCTCTGGATGTAACCAATTCTTTACTCACCCACAAGTCACTCATCAAAGCCATCTCTCTCCAGTCTGCAGTGAAGGATGTTTTTGGGGACGGTGTCTAAACCTTTGCAGAAGTCCAGACAAAAAACATCCCTGGCCTTTCCATTGTCCACTTGTCACTCCACTAAGAATTAGGCTGTTCAGGCAGGACTTGACCTTAAGAAAACCATGTATCAGATGCTGCCCAGTACTGTGATGCACATGCATGTTGAACCGGGACAACAATGAACCAAGATGGCAGTGCTGCCATCAAATATTATCTGAAAGGCATTTCTGATTTTTCTTTTTCTTTCTGTGCCAGTCATTCACAATTGCCCCCAGAGTCAGGCCTAGATGGGGAAAAAAATTATGACTCTGCTCTGAAGAGTCTGGAAAGGAAGCAGCTAGGAAGTCAGAGGATGCAAAGAATTTAATACATTTTAACAATACTAGCTCAGGATATCTCTTGTGACCATATCCAAAATTATTTCAGTTTTAACTGTCCCCTACTTGCCATAAAGTGATCCTAATCCTCACCAAGATTAGATTGCTGGAAACTAGTGTTGCTTGGCATAACCCTAGTTCTATTTTAATTTAGATATGGTAAGACACTTCCTTGAAGGGATTTTATAGATTAAATTGCATTTCATGTTGTTGTATAAATCTCACCTTTTTAACATTCATTACAAATACAGTTTAAAATTAAAGGTGTATATATATTTAAATTGGAAGAGTTAATAATAAGAATTAATGGTATAGGTGTATTTCAAACCAATAGGAAATATTTGTTTTCATATGGTGAATACTTACGTTAAAAACTATACTGAAATACCCAAGAATAATAAGCACCCTTGGAGAATTTTTGCAATTTATGGTGAGTGTTGTTTGATGTGAATAGAATTAAAACTCTACCTTTTCATTCAAGCTGGACTTCCTTCATTTTTAGAAGCAGATTCTATTATGTGTGAGAGGTGCAGGAAACATTCAAGAGATTTCCAACAAGTGACCTACAACTGTTGTGATCTATAACTTGAGTTCATCATAAATTGCTAAAGTAACTGAAAAATGTACCCAGGAATATTAGTAGATGACGACTACCTGTCTGTTCAAAGTCAAAACTCTCTAATGTCTTTCTAAGAAGAAAAAATCCTTCTACATCTCAAAAAACAAGCTTACCTTTGTTAGCACTTAGAAACATGCTTAAATTACTTATATTGGCCTAAATATCTTCTGTTCTTATTTAAATCCTTACATACAGTATTTTTAAAATAATTTCTTCTGTGACTTTCCATGTATAACACATTAGCAACATGTAATTGGGCTGCCAACTCAGCAACTGCACTAGACGTTAACAAAGACAATAGGTATGGTACAGGGACAAACAAGAACTAATTTCTCCATCTCTGTCTCCAGGCTTCCTGCAATTTTGGGACATTCTTGTGGTTGTTATTTAGCTATATAAGTAGTTGGTAAAAGAAGCAAAACAAGAGCATCTTAAAAATCTGTTTTGGTTTGGAAAGATAGGTGTCTGCTAGGGAAAGCCAGAGCTTCCCTTGGAATGGAGAATGTAAATCCCCTCCCTCCAAATTATTAAAATATTGCCATTAAAGCACTTTCAGGCAAAGATTTGGGAATAGGAATAACAGTTCTTTACCAGGAATATTAAGAATACAAATGTAGTAAAGCAAACAAACAAGTGAATAAAAACAAATCCTAGAAGCACTGAGAGCTAGAATATGAACTGACACCCTGGGCAGTGTTTTGGGAGTAGTCCAAACAAGTCCTCCTGGGGTGACAGATGTGGTTCTGTTGGAGTAGAGATGACCCTGTAGAAGGGTCCTGTAGTGGTGAGATGGGTCCAGTCTTCCTCTGGGAATCCAATGGAAACGGGCTGTCTGGTGTTCTGAATGCCAAGCCAGGCAGAAATGCTTGGCTCTTCTCACTGGGTGGAGCATCCCACAATAGGATGATGTAATGTTATCAGCCATATGGTAAGCCCTAATGGCCCATTAACAGAAGATCTCCCCCGAGGGAGAGTGGGTTATAGAAGAGATAAGGAACACTGCCACACCTGATTTTAACAGTTGGCTCATTAACAGAAGAAACACACCCCCGCCCCTCAACAGTTATGAGATAAAGAAAAAAAAACCTCTTCAACCAGTTTCAACAGATTGGGAACAGAATATATCTCGCATTGCAACCCAAGACAATACTTCTGAGCCATATCTCATTAACTTGAACATTAAAGGAGAAGTGAAAAGAGTGAAAGCAAGCATTTAAAAAGGGGTATTTTTATATATCTCAGTATTCACATCTTTTACACTTCAAGCCATAATTGAGGAGTGACATCTTAATGACAACTATTCTCAGGCTTTTTTCTAGGAAATCCTGACTCAAGTACAAGAAAAGATGGGAGTTCAGAGTTCTAGCAGCCCAAGCTTTTACATCACTACCACCATTAGGAAGAGGTGATTCACTGTTGTTTCACTCCTTTAATAGGATTTACAGTTTTTGACATTTATTGAGATAAACAACCCTCATTCATACATATGCTTCCATCTGCTTGACAAAAATGTTAAATATACATATATTTAATGTAATTCTGAAAAAAACCGCAGCTAAATATTATCTATACTTATTGCTACCAAATGCTGTGTGGTATAAAAGAACCTTGGAAATTAATGAAAATCTTTGTGTGAACTCTGGGGGATAAGAGGGAGGTTCTTGTTTCTAGTTAAGAGAACACATGAGAAAGAAATCCAGAATCATTTACCTGGGTAACAAAACTCTGAATATCATATTATGTTCTCTTTTTTTCAGGATGTATAGATTTTTCTAGAAGTTAAAACCTAGAATTTTTCCTACTAATGCGAATTGATATTAGGTTCACAAGAAAGTGTTAATTTTTAAAATACTTCCTCTTATATTCACCTTTGTATAATTTTACGTATTAACATTTTTAAAGTTTATCCTCCCCATTTAAGGTGCTCATATAATCTCTTTGGTCCTGTCAGCTATACTCCCCTGCACCAGATCTGTTTGGTACTGCTCTTACTTGTTCTCAGTTAGGGTTCACTTCAAGCTTGTCCTCTTCATACTGTAAATTTAGAATTAATTCATTTGCTCAACCTGCATTTTGTGTGTCTGCTTTCCTAGAAATTGCAATCACTTAAACTGGGTGTTTTAGAAACCAAAAAGAATAGACTTCCATACTACACAAAGAATAAAAGCCTTAAAATATATTTAAGTAAGATATATTAGTCAAACTACGTGACTTGTGTGTATAATGGCTGGAAGAGTTTAAAACCAACATCACCTAATTCCTCTTCTTAGGAAATGCTCAGTTTGTGTTGACTAGTGACATTAATTTAAATCTTTCTGGTTGTGTTTTTTTGTGTGGGTTTGTGTTTTATGTTGGTTTTGGGTGGGTTTTGTCTTTGGTTGGGTGGTTGAGTGGTTGGGTTTTTTGTTATTTATTTTGTTATTTGACATTTTTGACTTTTGGGAAGATTTTTTGTTTTGGTTTTGTTTTTTCTTTCTTTTTTTTATGCAGTCAAACTTTCTATTAACTCATTTATCTTAAATTTAAAAACTTGTGCATCTCCTGCAAACCAGCTGTAGGTTAATGTCAGAGCAGCTGAAAGCAGTATTCTGAAGCAGGATTTGAATAATAATGCTGCAAAATATTGCTGCACCCAATTGCTAATTGTTTCCTGGTGACTTTGACAGCTGCAAGATATAAGATAATAGAGCCTACACAGTTGGTTATTTTGTAGATTTATTACTCATTCTTTTTGAACAATGAGCTTTTAGCAGTTCGGAGGATTGCTTTTTCTCTGTGAAAATTCTTGTTCTAGATTCTATTGTTCCAATGGAAATAAACACAACTCATTTATGGCCCTCCCTACACTGGAGAAATTTGCATGCTGGTGACTGAGATGTCTGTGTAAATGGAATTAAAACCACATTCCTGAGAATGCACACAAGTATTTACCAGAATATTACTTGTTCATATACAGTGTTCTGGATCCAATTTTTTGCTCTTTGGTTTTGTGAAGACAAATACTCTGAATATCCGATAGAATAAGGACAATAAGAAAACAAATTTCATTTATTTAATTACCTGGATTTGGCTTCCTCAGCTTCCCTTCTGCATATTCTCTAAGATAGACCTTTCCTTCCCTAAATCTACATAACTTTTTGGTTTGTTCTACTGGAGCACAGTTCACATTAATTCTTACTTACTGATCCTAGGTTTCAATATAACTAAGTTCTGTTACTGCTTGCATTGAACTCCATAGAACAATTATTAATGTAAGTTTCCAAATTAATGTTACAAAAACACTCATAAAAGAACATTTTCACAAATTATTGCTTGGAGATTCATTGCTTATTTACCATGACTCATCGAGCTGCTGCAGGCAATATGAGATATGTTAAAGGCATTTATCATTAAAGCGATATGTAGATAAACTATGGTCAAAGATAACAATGCAGGGAGCACTATGCAGCAAAAATCTAAGTGACAATGATTCACCTACTCTGCACGTCTGCTCTGCCTATGAGCACATCCAAGAATCCTCATCAGAGATGCTTCTAAGTTGTCTAGACTTCTCAATTTCTTCTGTTGGGATAAAAGAGAAAGGAGTAGTTACAATCCTAGTAAGATGGTCTGGTTTGCCAGTATGACAGCGCTTGCTGAAAGCTTGCATGAGGACAGAATTCTGTTATTATTATTTCTTAATAATGACTGTTTCAGGTTTTAATGCACATCCACAATATTGTACCATAAAGGTGACTCTTTAGGTGCATAAATATTGATTATTTCAGAAACTGTTAATTTTCTTGCAATATTATTAAAGCAGTTTTCTACCTAAAAAACCCTGAATTTCAATGACTATCCTTTTTCTTCTAAAAGGAGATAAATGCAGTATTTTAGGCCAAGTTAATTTGCAAATGATTTTGTATACAAAGAGTACTTATCCCTCTGGCAGATGGATCATGGTTAGTTCGTAATTGGAAATTAATTTTGCTACATCAAATATTCATATTTTAGCATTAGCATTTTGCTTCTTTCTCATTTCACATATTTTAGTTAGCATTGAATATTTTACACAAAGTATTTTTAACCCAATAATAATTGGAATCTCCAAGGATATTTGGAGCTATTAGCCATATTCTGCAATGTTTTCCTAATTACTTGGTATGGTCATCTGTCTGCATTTATCAGTGTACTTTTTTATTTCAAATAAATGTAAATATTTAAATGACATTTTTATACAAACCCCAAGGACAAGTAATTTTGTAGTTTCATAGCATAGCTCTCCTTAAAAAAAAAAAATCATGTCAGCATATAATAGACTTGGAGAAAATGCTTATGTATGCATTACAGGCAATTTATTGATTTTCAGCTAGCCTTTATAAGTAATTCATGACCTCTGATTTCACTTGATTTTGATTAATTCATGAAGCCAATTTAATTTTTCTTTTGACATAACTTTAAAATTGAATCCATTACAGCCAGTTTTTCAAAAGCTTTAGTGAAATAAAATGCAAGAAAATTCATTTGAACTTTTATTTGTTTTTCCGTTTCATCACCCGCACAGAATAGGAGAAGAACTGTTAAAGTGGTAGGCAACCCAATCACGCCAGTTCTTTCAAGGGGTAGCTAGCAATAGATCTCTCATTCAACTTTATGAGAGTGTTCATGTTCATAAGGATCAGATCATTTTTAGAAATTATCAACAAAAAATAATTTTGATATGTCTTGACAATGTAGTTACTTATCATAACATAAAACAACCCAAGTTTGCATGAGCAATGATACCATAGCACAGCAGACAGAACTTAAGATGTTTTCAAAAATCTGTTTTTGTGAAAATTATAGTGTCCAGTAACTACATGTTTCACAGGAAAGAACTCCTGCCAGGTCTCTGTTGCAGTTTGCGCTGAGGGTCCATAAGGGGAATGGCATGTACTCTTATACTGTCCCTGGGGACTACAGGCATGGAGCGTATTTATGGAGGGTATTAAACATTGTTTAATACACCCCATAAATACACAGAAATTGTTGATCTGTTTGCCTCTGCCCCGGGTGTTTGTTTAGCAATAAAGACACAAACACAGAGAATATTCTGAGTTTGAAGGGACCCACAAGCATTACTGAGCCAAATTTTTAAGTGAATGGCCCCTATGGGAGTTGAACCCACAACTCTGGTGTTATTGGCATCATGCTCTGACCTACTGAACTAATCCCAGGGTCTTACTGTGCTATTTCCAAAGTTCAGAAAGTTTAATTTTCTACCCACCTCCACTTCTGAGCATCCCAATGACTGACCTGCTGATATCTCCACTGTCTCCACAACTGACTGAGGTTCCAAAGGTACACATCAGTTTAACTGTGCAGGATATTTCTCAGACTGGTATTTCTTTAATATCTTCCTTCATTCAGTTTTCTGAGACCTCTGACAATTTCAGTAAGCAGAAACCTGTTGGCACTTTTGTCCTTCTTTAGACAGACAGAAGAATTGAACCCTTTAATATTTCTATGTTTTAGTACACTTACTATCTCACTACAGGGGTTCCTAAACAGGCAATATAAAAATAGGAAACAGAATATATATTCTAGCAAAAAAAGTAAATATAATATTTCATTAAACTTTTAAATTATTTTTTGTGGAGTTAGTTGTGAATTTTCCTTCTATTAAAAAAAAAAAAAAAACCAAACAAACCACTATTTTAAGTTTTAACACTGGTTTATTTTAGGAAGCTAATAAATGGCTTGACCTGCCTTATGATCTCAGAACTTGAGGAAAAATAATTGGAAAACAGTGTATACATACCAGACGCCATCCTTTGCTTCTGGTATCACTGGCAGATAGATGTCTCTGTGTTTTCACTAGTAGTGTTTTGGGAGTTAAACCCCCCCCACACAATCTATTTATTAATTTATTACATCCTACAGTTCTTAGTAGGGGATAACACAGTGAAAGGTGAAGAACCAGAAAAAAGGATGGGATGCTCAGGAAAATTTTAGGAAGAAAACCAAGGCTCTCCAAATTTCAAGGCAGGTGGCTTAAGTAGCTCTATTCACTGGCCTTGCTCTTCTGAAGAGTCTTCTTCAAATACTTCCACAGATTTACCTTTTTTTAAAAAAAAAATTATAAAAATGATAAGATGCATATACTGCATCTTGATTCCAGAGATTGTATTTTAACATCCTCTTATAAAAATGATATAACTCTTTTGTTTCTCTTTTTTTTTTTCAATTTCATGCTGGCATGTACTAGCATATCACTTGCTAAGCTACTTTAGGAAATACAGCCTTTAAATATCTGTAGGCATTTTGGCTAACTATAGATATGCAAAAAATCTGTTGCCAATCTTTACTTTCTTGAAAGTCTCTGTTTCCTATACACAGAATTACTAACAAAACCTCTTTTCAGTATAAGCCATTTTTACATCTGCTCATAATGATCCAAGTTGTTTTGTAACTTTAGGCTTAATATTATTATGTAAAAAACCCTATGGTTTTATATTATCTACAATAGAGTCAGTCAAGAAAACAGCTTTCAAATCTCCCTGGAGACCATCTAAACATATTAATATTCATGAGAACTTTCTGCCTTGACTTTCTGGACAGTCATTTGTTGATTTCCAGGCTCAAATACTTAGACATCTGGGATTTCAAATGGGGGGAATGAATTCCTTATCTGTTCTTGCTCAGTACTTTTTTATCAGTTCTCATTTGAGATAAATAGAATCAGCACAGCATCAGTTTGAGAAAGCTGTGACAACTAGTGTGCTATAATTGATGAAGGCTACAACATCAACAGACTTTATTACATGTCAGTACCTGCAGAACTGTCCAATAATGAGTATAAGAGGAAACATTTCAATTCAGTAAATGGAAAGCTTTAAAAATTATGATCATCTCTGATAAACCAGACTGATGAAATGGTAAAATGCTGTGAACTGAAACAGAACTAAACAAACCTTAAATATTTGAGAAAGTCAAACTTGAGTAAAAATGCAAAAACCCCACTATCTTCCAATAGATACAGGACTAGAAGTTATTTTCTATACCCAATAGATATTGAGCTGGAACTGGAGACAACTTCAACATGTTATATAAAAGAACTGCTTGATGTAAAAAAATAAAATGGAAGGTTACCCAAAGGTTCTCAAACATCTCATCACCTCCAAATGCACATGTACAAGCCCAATATAACTGACATCAAATGAAAAACAAAAAAAAAGAGTGTATTGGTCTAGCATAAATGGTAGGAAAAACTAATTGTTGATCCGTTTTGGAACTAACAGCTAAGCTGGCTAATTAGGTAAAAAGTGTACACCCCTTGGGACACCGCTTAAAAACAGGAATCTTGGGAGACTCATCCTTTTTTCACGGACCCAGCCATGAGGTAACATCGCGGCTGGGCCGGGAGGGCCCCGGGCCCAGGGCCCGGCTGGCCCCGGGAGTTGGGCTGGGCCAGGGCGGCCGTGCCGAGGCCGGCCCTGAGGGAGCTGAGCCGAGCCGGGCTGGGCCGGGTCTCTGAGCCTCGGCAGCTCCCGGCGGCCAGAGAAGGAGAGCGAAAGAATGCCGCCGAAAGAGATGGCCCCAGCCCC
>WBMY01007620.1:0-16704 GCA_013397315.1 Donacobius atricapilla
AGTCCCTCTCCAGCTGTCTTGCATGGGAATATTTATTTTATATTATGGCTGTATATATGTGAATGTATAAGAATTTATTTTATATTTAAATTAATATATAAGTAATAAAAAGCTTAATGAATATAATGGTTGAGAGACACGCACACAGAATCATAAATTCATTTCTATTGGAAAATACCTCGAAGGTCATATATACATAAGAATAAAATACTTTTAAAATGAAAAGGGGAAAGTGAATAAAAGTAAAAAAAAAAAAAAAAAATAAAGAAAGGACAAAGTTATCTGGAATAATTAGCCATAATGTCCGTAATGTTCCCAACCGCTCCCAGGAGCAGGTCAAGCCAGAAACTGAATCTGGCATTATCTGACATCCACAGTTCTGTTCCGAGTGTTTCTTCCAGGCCTTCAAAGCTCACGGTGGCACTGTACGAGGTGTTTCCAGCCTGCCTTCCCTCCTTCCGCGAAAAGGAACTTTTGTCAGGCTGGGGCCGGAGCCTCCAGGCTTTCCCCACGTGGGGGTGCCATGTGGATGCGGATCACAGCGCTCCCGCAGCCACGGGAAGGGGACAGGCGACTTTTGCCGGGAAGGAAAAACACCAAGAGTTGCTCAAAAATACATAGAAAAAGAGGGAAGAAAAATATTTGGGTCGGGAAGAACAGCGGGGTTCATAAAGCGCGCGGGAAGCGCGGGATTCTACGGATGGGGGGAAATAAGTTTCACGGGGCATGATGCTTTTTCCCCCCTCCGAAGAATTCCTCGCTTTGGCTTTCCCCAGCGGGATTAAAAATCCCTCTTCGGGGCTTGCTGTGACCTGGCGCAGGGCGAGGAAGCCCTGAAGGAGCTGTCGGGGAGCCCGGGGGATGGAAGCAGCCTCCTCCGGGTCGCAGAGGGGAGGAAGGACTCGTTGGGCAGCCGGGATGGCCACGAGGGGCTGGAGGGGTGGCCGGGCTGGAAGGGAGCCGGAGCAGCCCTGCCACGTCCTGCTTGGGCCTGTTCCAGCGCACTTCGGGCACGGCTGGTACACCCAGCCAGCCTTGTTCCCCTTGCTCCGCTCTCCTGGCCTCTCCCCATTCCTCACTTCCCATGTTTACCATACCTGCCGGGCTGAGACTGGCATTAATTTCCATGAGAACACGTTGAAAGTGTAAATATCTCAGAGCAGGGACGCTTGGCAGGTTTGTGGGGTTTGTTTTCCTCCAGGAGCCGGCAGCTTCCCTCCTCTTTCTCTGACTGTGTGTGACCACACGTGAACACGAGGCATCCGGACATCTGGAGCAGGACTCGGTGCCTGCCCCTTGTCCCATCCCAGTGTGGCTGTGTTTCCAGGAGCTTCTTGGGGCTTCGAAGTGGATGTGGCCTCACTGCTGACATAAAGCCCCGTCCAGCCTGGCCTTGGACACTTCCAGGGATCCAGGGGCAGTCCCAGCTTCTCTGGGCACCCTGTGCCAGGACGTCCCCAGCCTTATTATAAAAAACTTCCACCTCATATCTAAACTAAAATCCTCTCTCTTTTAGTTTCAAACCATCACCCCTTGTACTATCCCATTGGCCTCGCTTAAAAGTCTGTGCCCATCTTTCCTACAGTCCCCATTTGATTTCCCACACCTTCCTTGGGAGTCCAAGTTTGTCAGACTGACAAATCCTGCTGCAAATTGCCTCCGGCTTAATGGAGACAGACCCGATCCCAAAAGTCTCAGTGTGTCCAGGTCGCAGAGCCCTGCTGCTGCCAGGAGCACGTCAGGATGAGGCTGTCCTTGCTATAAATTCCCTGCCGGGCCGTGCGTCACCTTCACTGCTGCTCTCCCCCTTTCTTGTTAATGTGTAACCCGGAACTGGCCGGGGCACATTGCTGTGATCCCAGCATTATCTGTCCCCGGCCGGGTCCATCCCTGCCTGCGCCCACCGGGGTACTTTAGTCTGCAGATGGATGGTGTCGTGTGAAGGGCAGGAGATGGGGAGGGCTGAATATCCTGGGTCCTCCCAGTGGGAGTCTCCTATAAGGTCTCCTCAGAATTTTCTCTTCAGCCTGGAGAAGGCTCCAGTGAGACTTCAGAGCCTCTTCCAATGCCTAAAGGGGCTTCGGGGGTGCTCCAGAGGGACTTTGGACAAGGAGTGACAGGACAAGGGGAATGGTTTCCCACTGCCAGGGGGCAGGGATGGATGGGACATGGGGAAGGAATTTTTCCCTTTGAGGGTGGTGACGCCCCGGGCACAGGGTGCCCAGAGAAGCTGTGGCTGCCCCTGGATCCCTGGAAGTGTTCAGAAATGCGTAGATGTGGCACTTGGGGATGTTGTTTAAAGGCAGAAATGGTGGTGCTGGGTAATGGTTGGACCTGATGGTCTTACAGGTCCCTCCCATCCTTAGAAATTTTTTATTTCTGAGGTCTCTTCCAATATGACCCACCTTGTGATTCTATGATCCCTCCAGGGCAGCTGAGAAAAATCCCATCTTGGACAGAGAGAGAATAACCACCTGAAGGGAGGTTCTACAAAAACGTGTCTGAGAGCAGTTTGGGGGGACCAGGAGTTTCACAGGCTCAAGGCTATTGTGTGGCTGGGAGAAGATGAGGGGAGCCCTTCTCCTCCTTATTTACAGAGGGAAAGGGACTGCTGCGTTGCTTTCTGTATCCGTGGTGGATGATCAGGAAGGACAGGGCACATCCAGAGCGGATGCGTGTGGGTCAGGAGTGCTGTGGGAAGAGCTGGTCGGGATCCAGAGCAGGAGGGTGATGGAGATGCCAGCACCTGGCTGCTCCCTGCCTTTATCAGAGCACTGCTCTCCCTGGGGTGCAGCTGCACAGGGACTGTATCAGCCCACAGCTGCTGGGCTGGGCAGGGATGGCTCCTTTCCAGTGTTCCCCACTGGGCCACATCCCATTGCAGCCCCGGTTATCAGCACCAGCCATGCCCTCCACCCTGGCACTGAGTTTCTCTGGGTGCTTTCTCTTGCAGACGCCTCCATTCACCCTGGCCAACCTTAAAATCCCTTTCCCACCTCTCCTCCTACAGCCAGGGAGGCAGGGAAGAAGCAGTGTCCTTCCTGAAGAAAAGCCCCTTCCAACCTCAAACAATCCCAGCTGTGAAGCCTGGGAGCTCGGCTCTTGTCCAAGCAAGGGGAATTGCAAACCTCGGGATCTGGATGCAGCCTCAAATCATGGAGTCACAAAATGCCTTGTGGAAGAGACCTTAAAGCCCGTGCAGTTCCACCCCCTGCCACGAGCAGGGACACCTTCCACTAAACCAAATTGCTCCAACCTGGCTGGCCTTGGACACTTTCAGGGGTGGGGCAGCCACAACTTGTCTGGAAAACCTGTGCCCCTCATCACTCTCACGGTGAAGAATTAAGGTAAAAATCCTACACGGATTCCCTTTTACCAGCACCTTTTCCGAGCAAAAGGTGTCTCTGGCAAGTCTTCCCCTGGCACTGAGTGCCAGTAAAGGAAGAAGAGAGGAAGCTCCTAAGAAATCTCCTTTTGCAAGGAGGCTGGACCTGGATGAGGAGGAAGCTCCTTGATGCAGACAGAAGGAGAGGACAGAAGGAGAGGAATGTGTGGCCTTAGAGCCGCCAGCCATGGAGATATTGCAGTTACCCATCCTCTGCCCAGGCTAGGAAGGAAGTGAAACTGGGCACGGAGTTGAAAGTGATGCAAAAGCCAATTTTGACACTTTTCCCCCCATTCTGTGCATGGCCTGGCATGTTCCATCCAAAGGGTGGGTGCGGGAGAAACGCGGGTTTAGAGCTGGATCTTCCCACACAAAGGGGAACCAAAACTTCCTGAATGAAGGAGAAGTGGTGAGAGCAATGCGCTGATGTGTCTCCAGCTGATTTAATTCCTATTCCTCTCTGTTTCCCAGACATAATGCTCTGGGCTGCAGCGTCCTGCTCGCTGAAGCAAAGTGACCACAAAGCTCCATGCTGAGGGCAGAAGTGGTTTATCCCTGCTGTAAATTGAGCAAAGACACAGAGATCAACCCCGCTCCTGCCAGTTTGTCTCTTCTGCTGCTTGTTTTTTGCCAGTGAAATGCTGCTCATTGCAGGGTGAGGCTTTGAGAGGTGGAGAGGTGAAAACCCCAAAAGATGAAAGAGAATAAAGCCCCAGGGATTTTTATTCTCCTGGAGCATTATGGCTGTAAGACATTGTGGCTGTAATTACCAATCAAAGCACTTTAACAATAAGTAATCCCCTAATTTAATATCCCAATGTAAAAATGGAGATCTATTGAGTGGTTCAGATTTTCTGTGAGCTTGGATTACTGTTTTCAGCTTGAGCACCAGAAAGCAGCAATAAACCCCTTAAAAATACAAATTCAGAGCTGGTTTTTCATCAAAAGGCAGAGAACAGCCTCATCTTGCCCTCCTAAAGATGAGTTTGTTCAACCTCTGTGGATTATCAGGGCCTGAGAGCCCCGAATTAGGGCACTTGGGCACACAGTTTAGTGGTGAACACGGAGGGTCGGGGTTAATGGTGAGCACGATGATCTTAGAGGGCTTTTCCAACCTTAATGATTCTGTGATTCTAAATAAGCCTGAGCTCAGCTAAGCTGGCAGCTGGGTTTATACATCACCTGCATAAAACCTGCCCCTCTCCACTACGAAGACCTGTCATTTTCCAGTGAAAACTGCTTTTCCTGCTTTGAGGGCATTGCTGCATTGCTCCTGCCCTGGGAAAGGTTCTTTTTCCCCAGGAACAGCTGATGGGGAACAATGGCAAACACTAGAGCCGTGCCAGGGAGTGAGTGTTCATCTCTGAGTCACAGGGGAAATCAAACAAGAATTTGTGCCGGCTTTTAACCCCATGAAATACTTAATCCGTTTGCTTTGCCTATCCGAAAATGCACATCTTAAATCTGGAAAGTCCCAGCACTCGGAGGCGTAAACATGAGCTTGGTTAAGCTCTATACTGGCCCTTCAGAGAGAAGATGCCTATCTGGGAAGGTGTGGCTTAAGAAAGCTCAGGAAAAGGGGTTTGGAGCCAGGCTGGGAGAGGTGAGAGGCTTCAACTTGGGGAGGGAAAGGGTCTGGGAAGACCTCAGAGCCCCTTCCAGCGCCTAAAGGGGCTCCAGGAGAGCTGGAGAGGAGCAAAGGCCTGGAGGGACAGGACAAGGGGCAACGGCTTCCCACTGCCAGATGGCAGAGTTAAGTGGGGTATTTTTGGCTGGGAGGGCAGGGGTCCCTGGCACAGGGTGCCCAGAGAAGCTGTGGCTGCCCCTGGATCCCTGGAAGTGTCCAAGGCCAGGTTGAACATTGGGGCTTGGAGCAGCCTGGGATAGCGGACGGTGTCGCGCCCATGGCAGGGGTGGAATGAGATGATTTTAAGGTCTCTTCCCACCAAACCATCCCATGATTCCGTGATCTGGCCAGCATTTGCACGAGCAAAACCGTGCCACGAAGCCCCAGATCTCCCAGGCCGGCCCCTGGATGCACCTGAACCATGCAAAATAAGGATTTTTTCCCCGTCCTTGCCGCTGCTGACTTGGCAGGCATGCTTTGCTGCCCATGTCTGCCTCTCTACATGCCCAGACTGCCAGGAATGCCACGCAGGGCTGGCCGTGCTGCAGAGCACCTCTGACTCAGCTGCTGTGCCACGCTCGGCTGCTGGCAGCGGCGTGTCCCAACTCGGGCGGGAGCACCACGTGGAACCCTCCAAGGTGGGAACGCCCTGGGCAGCCCCGTGCCGCCCTCACGGCTCTGGGGTGGCATCTGGGACACACAGCGGCGTGTGTGGGACGTGGCAACTCCGTGGTTGCACAAGCTGAGGTGAATTTTGGTGACACGGAGCACCTCCGCGGCCCAGGCGAGGCGGATTCACCAGGCAAGGTCGGGAAGGAAGCGCTGCCTTGGAGGGCAGGTTGCCCTTGCCAGGATGCGGGAACTTTTTTTTTTTTTGTCTTCTGAGCATCCCTTTTTCCATTCCAAGAGGCATTTCCTAGGGATTGGCTCCCTCTTGGACCGACCTGCTTCTGATCTTGCTGAGACCCAAACAGAGCCCTTTGCCTTACCCATGTTTTCATCAGCCCTCTGTGGCATCTCCTCGTCCCACTCCTCCCCAAGGCTCTACTCGCTCCTCGCTGGCACCCTGGGGACACCAGGTGCCATCAGGATGTCCTTGGGAGGTGCAGGGACATGGCCTAAGTGCTGTCCTCGGGACAACTGGGAGGAGAGGGGATGTGAAGGGTTAACCCGGTGCTGCGGGCTGTTGATCCCGCACATGCAATGTCCCACTGCTGCTGCCCTTGGGAGATCCTCTCCTGCGTGCTCCAGGGAGTCCTGGAGTGCCAGGGCAGGCTCAAGAGCCCTTCGAACAAGCTCCATCGCTCCTGTAGCCACCTGCATGATGGAATGGGAATGCTCAGGGGGTTTGGGAGCAGAACCAGGCTGGGTTGAGAGAGGCAGGGCTGATGGAGGAGCTGGAGAGGTCTCAGTGGAAGCAGGAAAATCTCCATCCTTGGAGGCAGCCAAGGCTGCCCTTGACAAAACCTGACCTCAGTGAAGGTCAGGCTTGGAGCGGAGACAGCAGAGAACCCCAGCCCTAGTTATTCTGGGGATGCCAGGATGTGGGGCGGAGTTCACGCTCCAGTTCCTGTGGATGCTGGTCCCACGATCCTGCCCTTTATCCTCTGCCTCACTGGGGTTTAGGGTTTCTCAGTGAGAGCTGAATTTCGGAGCATAGGGCACCCAGCAGCTGGGCAGCAGACTTCCCACACGCCCTAAAACCACGTTGGTGTGAGGTGATCATATCCCACCTCCTCATGGCCCTCATGGAAGGTCACCTAATAGTTTGGGCTGGAGAGGACTTTAAAGTCACCTAATTCCACCCCCTGCCACGGGCAGGGACACCTTCCACTGTCCCAGGCTGCTCCAAGCCCCAAAGTCCAGCCTGGCCTTGGGCACTTCCAGGGATCCAGGGGCAGCCACAGCTTCTCTGGGCGCCCCGTGCCAGGCCCTCCCCACCCTCACAGGGAAAAAATCCTCCCCAATATCCCATCTGACCCTGCCCTCCGGCAGTGGGAAGCCATTCTCCCTTTTCCCGCTCAGCACCAGGACTGAGCCTTGCCCAGAGCTGCCCGCTTTTCCCCCGGCTCCCAGCTGCTGCCATCCCTCCACGGCGGGGCAGGAAGCATGGAGCCAGGGTGCTGAGGAGGTTCTCCACTCTGCCGGGGATTCCCCAGCCCACGCTGCTGGCCCTGAGGGACATGGGAAGAAGCAGAGTACTGTAGCATTGTATCCCAAAATAGTGGCCTCCTTTGCAAAGGAAAGGTGCGTGGAGTGCCAATGTGCCGAGGGTTTCCTCCTGCCACAGGAAGGTGAGTGACTCACTCCTGTGTAAACTGGAGGCAATCCCTCTCCCTGGTGATTATCTATCTGGAGAGAAATCTCCATCCACTTCCCTTGGAAATACCTGCTCCCAAAATTATCTCTGCCTGGGGTTTCCTTATCAGATGATTTATTTGTTCAAAAAAT
This sequence comes from Donacobius atricapilla, assembly GCA_013397315.1. Taxonomy (NCBI): domain Eukaryota; kingdom Metazoa; phylum Chordata; class Aves; order Passeriformes; family Mimidae; genus Donacobius; species Donacobius atricapilla. The sequence goes on from WBMY01007620.1 coordinate 7,464, forward strand.
CACAGAGCCCTGAGGGTTCTATCTGTGGCTGCAAGGCTTTGCCATGGACACCCCATGACTGACTCACTGAAAGGGACAACTTGGACAGTCCCCATGTCTGGAATCATCAGGAAACACCTGCAGGCTCTTAGCTGAGGGAAGGGTCTTCCTCGTGGTGTTTTCTAACCAGGAAAAGGTAGATCCCAGTGATGACGAAACTCTCTTGTTTCTGCATGAGTCTGTGGTTAATGACAGCTACCAGCCCGAGCTGAGTGTCATTAAATGTCATCAGCTGCAGGGTGCAGAATCCAGACTTACTGGATTTCATGGAAGGTTGCAGGGTGAAGTTCATGTGGAAGCTGAAGGAAAGGGATCTGGCTTTCTGCTGGCCTCAGTAAAACTCCCCACGACTGCCCCAGTTTGTGACAGACACCCACGGCTCGGGGCAGTGGAGCCACAGGAGACCAGGTCACTGCGCTGCTCCATCGGTGATGTGTTCGGGATCCTTGGAGCAGAGGATGACAGGATAAGCTGGGCTGGAAAGGGCCTCGGGAGGTCTCAGTCCAACCTCCTGGTCATGGCAGGGGCAACTCTGGGGGCAGACCAGGTCCTGCAGGGCTTTACTCAGTTGGGCTTGAAAAGCACCGAGGACAGAGGTTGCACAACCTGCTTGTGGTGGAAGAGTTTTCCCTTATCTTCAGCCTGGAATGTCAGTGGTGTCCGTGTCAGCAGCTCTGCCAGGATAACTGAGACTTCCTCAAAGAGGTCTCCTCATCGCAAGAAGAGAATGAAGGCAGCAGTTCCAGGGAGCACCACCACCACCTCTGGGGAAAAGCCCCGCTGACACCAGGATATTCCCATAGGAGATATGGGGAAGGAACCCTTGGACTGTCCTAAGCTGCTTTGTGCACATTTGGATGCTGCAGGTTTGGTCCATCCAGCTGGGAAAAGGATGCTGGTATGAAGGTTTGTGCCTCTGCAGAGGACACACTGCAGGTCCCACTGTCCTTCCCACCTCCTGCGCCACAGACTATCCACTCCTCTTTCCCTGGGGAGAATGGAATTTGTGTTCCCCTTCCCTCTCTCCTTGCCCACACATCCTCTGCTCCTTAGGCACAACTTATCCCTTCATTTAGAGATGGTCTCACTGATACCCATTTCATTAAGCACTCGATTACTCTCCTCTTGTATTTAACTTGGAAACCCCTTCCTGCCATTCCAGGACTTTTTTGGACAAAAACCATGCGCAGGACCAGCTGTAAGAGCTGGTCAAACAAACTCAGTGCATCCAAAGCTGGTTTCCCAGACTTGGACTTCCCAGCACTGCTCAGCTGAGGGCTGGGAGCAGATTTACACAGAATTAACCATTTGACCAGGGGGGAGCTGGCTTCTGTTTAGCTCAGAATTGTCCACAGCTGCGTGTCCAGCTCGTGCAGGATGTTGGACCTGGCCCTGGTGACAGGCTCACCCCTGGCCAGGGGATCTCCAGCACTGGGAGTGCACACCCAGCATCCCCAGGCTTTTGCTCCAAGTCGGTCCCAGCAGGCATCCCGAGCCAAGGAGCCGGCCTGGGAGGCTCCGGATTAATCTCTGGAACGTGACCTTTACATGCTGGGAGTGGTGGGAGAGATATTTTAACTGCAGTGGCAAAGGTCCAAAGAAGAAACACCAGCCAGGCCCTAGATAACAACACTGGCCTCCTGACAAGGACTCCAGCTGGGAACGAGCCTCAGGGCTGGTTTCCCTCCTTGGGGTGGGACAAATCCATGGGGACCCGATTTCCCACCTTCCCTCTTTGCTCCAGCCAGGAAAGCAGGGGTCACAGAACTCTGCACTCCTGAGGGTGGGCTTCAAGAGCCCAGTTTGGGTGTTACTGGTGTGTTAAATGAGAAAAACCCCAAAAAACAGGAAAATGCAATTTTAAAATAAATAATGATGATGGAGGGGGTTTTAAATGGAGAAGCTGAATCACATCCATCCTCTGCCGGGAGATTTTCCTGCCCAGGGCAGTGCTGGAGTCCCCATCCCTGGAGGGATTTAAAGCTGTGTGAGTGTGGCTCTTGGGGACATGGGCCAGTGGTGGCCTTGGCAGTGCTGGGGGAACGGTTGTGCCTGATGGTCTTAAAGGTCTTTTCCAGCCTCAATCATTCTGTTATTTTTATTGACAGGCAAGGCAGATCTAATGTTGGTTTTCTTCCAACAGGGTTTGTATCCATGGGGAAGCCATTAAAGGATGACTTGAGCGTAGGAGGACGTCACCAACCTTCTCCCAAAAGGCAGGAAGCAGGATGGGTCACCCAGGAGGCTTGCTGAGATATTGGGAAGGTGTAATAGTCCCCTCGCCACCCTCACCCATCCCTCAAATCCCCACATGATCCATTTGGTCTCTAAAGAGACACCCGGTGTGATTCTTTCACCCACTTGAAGTGAACACCAAATCAAATTTATTTGAAGTTAATTTAGATGGGACATCTCCAAGGGGGCTCCAGGCATGGGCTGGACTCACTGGGGCTGAGCAAACCTCCTGTTTTCTGGGCTGAGCTGGATCAGGATCACCCTCCTTTGTGTGCCATCTTCAGGGAGCAGCGGCTTTCTGGGGCCCAGGGCCATCCCCGGGGGTGTCTCTGCGGGAATCCTCTGAGGACACAAGGGTTGTTTTGGAGTAGAAGGGGAAGGAAGTGATTTCAGAAGCCCCATAGTGAGAACGAGTTGTTGGGTTTTTTCTTTTTGAAACAAAGAGGTTCCAGGGTGGGACCCTGTGCTGGTCTCCATGGTCTCACTGCTGGGAACTGAGAGCAAAAATAACGGCCCACAGAACTACTGGAAAATGGCTTTTTCTCCAGCACCAATGGGAACTTGCTCCTGAGCCTCTCTGTGGCTTTTCTTTGCTGTGGATTTCAGGGGGACCAGGTGAAAAATGGGAGACACGGGATGCTAGGGGGGCCCTGCCACTCCATCCCTTGGACAAATCTGCAGCTGAAGCCAAGTTGTGGTACCAGGCTGTGTTTCCACCCCCAGCCTGAGCTGCTGGTGGGTCAGCCAAGCAGTAACCCCACAAAATTTGGGGGTGATTGGACCCCCACAATCCAGCTTCCCGTGCCCATTGAATCAGGCTGCTGCCAGGGGCCCAGGCATGGCTGGGACCGCTCCTGCACAGCTCCTCAGCAGTGCTGCAAATAGAGAGATGAGGAGAAAGGAGCCTTTTTCAGGAGAGCCTCTCCCCCAGCGCTATTTTAGGCCGAGACCATTATGCGGATGGGTTGCTGCTGCTGGTTTTAGGAGGACTTGCTTTGAGGACATGTGTTTACTTGTGTTATTGAATGCCAGGATCAGTGCAAAACCTCCTCCAGCAGCAACTTCTGCCTTCCAGGACACCTCTTCCAGCAGCTCCTGCTGTTGCAACTAGCTCAAACCCTCTTGAGTAAGACCTTGAATGGGTTTGGGTTTTGTGGGTTTTTTTGTTGTTGTTGTTTTTTTTAAATCTGTATTATTTACTATTTTCTAGGCAGTCCCAGAGGAAGAGGAAGTGTCACGAAATTTGGCAGAAAACTCAGCATCTCTGCTCCTAAGAAAGCCGTCAATGGGGTCGGCAGAAGCAGAGATGACCCTGCCAGAGCTGACCCCGCTGAGTTTTGTGACTTTTTTTTGTGAATCTGGGAACCCACAGCACACGTAGCCCAAGCCTATGGGTTAATTTTAACACACCTGCCCTGGTGTGAGGTGTTATTTATTTATGGTCTTCCTAAAAGCAACACTTTTGGCCACAATGGGATGCTTGTGTTTTAGGGCCCAGCAGGCAGCTCCTGCTGCCTGGGAGGTCATGGCAGCACCCCTGCCCCTCTTTGTGAGCATCATCCTGAGGCAGGGGAAATGCACTGGGAGTCTGAAAACCCCTCCAAAAAAACACCTGGGTTATGCAGGAGCTCAGAGGAAAAGTGAGCGGCACCTCCATCGCCCTCCTGATGGTGAGGAGGAGGAGGAGGAGGGGAGAGACATCACACGCACTCAGTGGGGAGGAAGCGAAAGCTGGGCTTCAAAAAAAATCCCCAACCGCTGGTGGAGAAGGGAAAATCCACACCCAGATGGCCACAGCCACGGAGCAAAGCCCTCCCTGCGCTGAAGCAATGTGCTCAAGGCTCGCTGCTTGCAGCTGCCTGTCCCAGAGAGCACCACATGCCTCGGGTCTCCTCCAATCCCCTCTTCCCCACGGAGCACCAGCCCCAGACAGCAAATGTCCCCCGTGCCCCGTCTGCGTCCATTTGTCAGTTCCTGTTAAAGGGATTAGTGGGAAAAGGGTGGGAAAGGGAGGAAAGGGTCTCCCTATGCTCAGCACCCACCCAGCACCACCTCCTGGGTGCTGCAGCCTCAGAGGCGGCCGGAGGAGAATCTCCCAGAGCGTGTGCGGAGGAGGGATGGACAGAGGGACTGGCTCCTGGCACAGACAAGAGGAAATGGCCTCAAGTTACACCGGGGAGGTTTAGATTGTATATTCGGAGAGGTTCTTGACTGAAAGGGTGGTCAGGCATTGGAACAGGCTGCCCAGGGAAGTGGTGGAGTCACAGTCCCTGGAACTGTTCAAGGAATGTGTGGATGTGGCACCTGGGGACGTGGTTTAGTGGCGAACACAGCAGCGCTGGGTTAACAGTCGGACTCCACGATCTCAGAGGGCTTTTCCAACCCTACCAATTCCATGACTCTATGTTTTCCAGCCCCCAGCTCCCACCGCCCACCAGCCCACCCTATTTTGGAGCTCGGGTGGCTGCTGGGAAGGTGCTGCCATGTCTCTCTCCAGCCCCACCTGACCTCGTCTCCAGCACACCCCAATGGCACCATGAACAGAGGTTTCCTTCTCCAGCTGCATTGGCTTTTGCTGCCCCTTGAAAGCTGTTGATAGTCCTGAATAAGAACGTCCTGGAGCGAGAATTCAGGCATCCTGGGAAGCTGCAAAATCACATCTGCTCCCATGGGATGTCCCTCCTGCAAGCCCAGCCGCACAGGGCAGGTTTCTGTGTCCATTAGGTGACTGAACACCTTTCCAGCCAGGACGCCACGAGAAGTATCAAGGTGGCATCAGGACATCTGTTTGCACTTGCACCGATTTAGGTAAGTACTCGCCCTCTCCTCTCCCAACACTGGGCAGGGCTGCAGGCTCAGCCCAACACTCCCAACCTTTCTTAACTTGCTGCACCTAAGGCTTTAAAAACAAAATAAAAGGGAAAAAAAAAAAAAGGAAGAGATTTGATTTATGTCAGCTTGTCTCCGGCACTTCTGCCGGTGCCTCCCTGCATGTTTGAGCTTCACCCATGGGTGCAGCGCAGGCTCTGCTGTGGCCAGCCTGACCTTCCCGGTCCACCCATTCCTGTATCGCATTCCTGCCCGCCAGTCAACATGGAAATGTTTTGAAAGTGTCTTAGAAACCTGCCGGGCTGCCAAAACAGTTGAAAAATGAAGCCGCGGAGGGAAACGTGGGGCTGCTTTCCAGGTCGGCTCGCTGGGTATTGCCTCTGCCTTCTGCGCTGCAGCTGCACAGATCATTTGCTTTTCAAAGGGATTTAAAACATCTGCCTCTTCCTTGGGCTTGTTTGAGCTGCTGTGGAGCTGGGAGATGGAGATTTGGGGCGAGGGAGGCTTTGGTTTTGGGTCCCTTGGGTGGTAGGTGACCTGAGTGAAGGACAGAAATGAGCAGGATGGGTTAGGGTTGACACCCACCCTCCTTCCATCTCCCTCATGCCCAAAAAAGTGGATAAAAGTGAGATAAAGCAAAGGAAGGGAAAGGTTTTTCCTTGCAGCAGGTGATGAAGCTGGGAAGCTCCTGCTTGCTGGAAGCTGCTGGGACTTCAACCAGGCTCAGGAAAGGTCTGATGGGAAGAGGACTCTCCAGGGGACCACTTCCCCTCTCCAAAGAAGCTTTTAGAAAAACATCTGCTCTGGCCTGCTGAAGCATCCAGCACCAAGCCGCCAAGCAGACCTCTCAGCTGGCCTGGCCATAATTAAGCACCCCTGGAGATGAGGAAGGCGCCTGCCTCTTGTTTTTGAGTTGTTTGGCTTTATCTCGCGGAGGAAGAGCTGCGGGTGTTCAGAGCTAGGAGGGCCAGGCTGGGGGAGATGGCGCCAGGCAAGGGCTGCTGAGCAGCAGCGTTCACCCCCCGGGTCACAGCTCATGCAAGGACAGCAACTACTCCCTGGACATCATCCACACCTCCATCCATCACCTCTGGACATCATCCCTCCTTGGCAGGGCAAAGGATTTGGAGGATGAAACCAAGGTGCTGCGGTTGGGTGAATCCAGGCTTTGCCCAAGAAGTGTTTCCAAATCCGGGAGGGATGGGCTGAACTCAGCACCCAGGGCACTGCTGGGCAGCTTCGCCCAACTGGGCCTCACGCAGCAGCTCTGCCCAGGCCTCTGCCTCCCTCTGGGCAAGCAGCGAGCCTGTCCTTCCTCCCTTATCAGCCCTAAATAGCTGTGATGTGATGTATTGTTTTCTCTCCTCAAACAAATTACATCAGAAGAAGGAAACAGGAATATTTTTTTTCTCTTTTCTGGCATGGAGGTCTGTGAGCAAGATCTCTGCAGCACTGTGCCCATGCCAGGAGTCCTTTTTCTCTTAATGCCTCCTAAGCCAGCTGCCACTTTCTGCTGTTGAGTAATAGATGCCATTGGTGTCCTTTCCCTCCTCCGTCAGGGGCTTCATGGTCGCCCCCAGCCACAGCCAGGGGGCCCAAGGACCCGCACATGAAGCCAGATCCAGCAGGGGAAGGAGGATCTGGCTTTCACCCAGGGACCAGATGGGGAATACTCAGGGGAGCACCGGGGCTCGCTCCACGCTCACGGCAGTGGAAAACAACTGAGCCACCTGCACGTGATCCTGTGGGGCTCTTCCCGTCCAGGAACCCTCCAGCCCTCCCAGCCTGAAGGTTTTTCAGCCCGGTGAATGAGCCNTAAAAGTGAGATAAAGCAAAGGAAGGGAAAGGTTTTTCCTTGCAGCAGGTGATGAAGCTGGGAAGCTCCTGCTTGCTGGAAGCTGCTGGGACTTCAACCAGGCTCGGGAAAGGTCTGATGGGAAGAGGACTCTCCAGGGGACCACTTCCCCTCTCCAAAGAAGCTTTTAGAAAAACATCTGCTCTGGCCTGCTGAAGCATCCAGCACCAAGCCGCCAAGCAGACCTCTCAGCTGGCCTGGCCATAATTAAGCACCCCTGGAGATGAGGAAGGCGCCTGCCTCTTGTTTTTGAGTTGTTTGGCTTTATCTCGCGGAGGAAGAGCTGCGGGTGTTCAGAGCTAGGAGGGCCAGGCTGGGGGAGATGGCGCCAGGCAAGGGCTGCTGAGCAGCAGCGTTCACCCCCCGGGTCACAGCTCATGCAAGGACAGCAACTACTCCCTGGACATCATCCACACCTCCATCCATCACCTCTGGACATCATCCCTCCTTGGCAGGGCAAAGGATTTGGAGGATGAAACCAAGGTGCTGCGGTTGGGTGAACCCAGGCTTTGCAAAAGAAGTGTTTCCAAATCTGAGAGAGATGGGCTGAACTCAGCACCCAGGGCACTGCTGGGCAGCTTCGCCCAGCTGGGCCTCACTCAGCAGCTCTGCCCAGGCATCTGCCTCCCTCTGGGCAAGCAGCGAGCCTGTCCTTCCTCCCTTATCAGACCCAAATAGCTGTGATGTGATGTATTGTTTTCTCTCCTCAAACAAATTACATCAGAAGAAGGAAACAGGAATATTTTTTTTTCTCTTTTCTGGCATGGAGGTCTGTGAGCAAGATCTCTGCAGCACTGTGCCCATGCCAGGAGTCCTTTTTCTCTTAATGCCTCCTAAGCCAGCTGCCACTTTCTGCTGTTGAGTAATAGATGCCATTGGTGTCCTTCCCCTCCTCCGTCAGGGGCTTCATGGTCGCCCCCAGCCACAGCCAGGGGGCCCAAGGACCCGCACATGAAGCCAGATCCAGCAGGGGAAGGAGGATCTGGCTTTCACCCAGGGACCAGATGGGGAATACTCAGGGGAGCACCGGGGCTCGCTCCACGCTCACGGCAGTGGAAAACAACTGAGCCACCTGCACGTGATCCTGTGGGGCTCTTCCCGTCCAGGAACCCTCCAGCCCTCCCAGCCTGAAGGTTTTTCAGCCCGGTGAATGAGCCCCACTGGGAAGGTCGGGTTGAACCTGGCCACTGCTTCCCTTGGGCAGCAGCCACCTGCAGGAGGGGACAGGCTGCGGAGGTGGTGGTGGCCCTCCACGGCTTCCTGCAGCTCCCTGCGAGGCTGTGTCGCGCCAGGGCTCTGTGCGGGCAGCAGTTCAGAGAAGACACAGCAAGGAGCAAACCCGGAGCAAACCTTCTGTGATGTTCTCCTGCTTCCAGCAACGATGAGAAGTCCCAACATCCCAGTCCCGCCATGAGTCCTGGCCCCAGCATCCGTGGAAGTGAGTCTGGTCTCAGTCCCAGCTCCAATCCCACCCATGGTCCTACTCCCGGGACAGAGAGGTGGGAGGGGTCCTGTCCTTGTCCTAACTCCGGCCCCATCCCTGGGGGAGGATTTAGGGAGCAATCATCTGCCTTTAGCGTCAGTCCCAATTCTTACACCATCCATGCTCCCGTTTCTGGAGGACGGGGTGGGGGAGATCCTATCCCAGCCCTTATCCCGGTCCCATTCCCATGGGAAAGAAAGGGGAGATGGGTCGGTGTCGGTCCCAGTCCCGGTCCCCAATCCATACTCCCATCTCCGGCGGAGAGAGGGGGGGGGTCCTGCTGTAGCCCTAATCCCGATCCCATCCACGGTGCCATCCCGGAGGGGGAAAGAGCGGGGGCGGTGGGACTCCTGTCCGGACCCCAGCGCTGATCCCACGCACGTTCCCGTCCCGGGAGGAGAACTCCCGGCCCGGCCCCGGGGGAAGGGGCGGTCCCAGCCCCGGGCGGGGCAGTTCTGGCCCGGCTCCTGCCCGTCCCGAGCGCATTCCCAGCGCCGGGAGGGCGGCGCGGCCCCACGCCCGCCCCGTCCCTGCTCACACGCGGCAGCGGCACCGGGAGCGGCACCGGCACCGGGAGCGGGGCCAGGGCGGGGGAAGGACCAAAGCCGGGCATGGCGCTGCCTCCGCCGCCCTCCTGAGCGGGGCCATCGGCGCTGAAGCCCCGGCACGGAGCCCCCGGCTCGGCATCGCCCGGTGAGCGCGGCCGCAGCGGGCGGGGGACCATGGAGGGACCAGGGAGGGACCGGGCGGGACCATGGACGGATCATGGAGGGGACAGGGGAGAACATGGGGGGGCATGG
>WBMY01007620.1:17151-29759 GCA_013397315.1 Donacobius atricapilla
GGGGACCATGGAAGGACGAGGAGGGACCATGGAAGGACCAGGGGGAATGTGTGTCCAGGGAAGGAGCGGCGACCTCTGAGGTCGAGTGGGGAACTTGTGCATGGGGTGGGAGTGGGGACACGGGTGGGGGGGCCCGACGGGCACGGGGATGAAGGGGACACGCAGAGGAGCAGGGGACACACACACACAGGGGTGGGACACACACGCACCCCCGTGTGCACATACGGTGGTGTCACTTGTTGCTGTCTGGGTGACAGGGGTGTCACAGGGTCCTGGTGCATCCAAAGCAGGGAATGGGGCGCTGCATGGACACAGCTGAATCCCAGCTCTCCTGCTCTCCTCCTGTCAACCCCACCTACTGCCCGTGCTGCCACTGAAACTGCCCCAAAGCGCCCCAAGACAGGGCAGTGGGAGCAGCAGCCGGCGGGGAGTCGCTGGCATGGGCGGGTGCTGGCACAAATGGTTCAAAGTGGGCACTCAGGGAAGCCTCCTGCTCCTTTTGCTCCTCTTTACCTGAATTATTGGATTTTTTAAGGCGTTAATTTGCAATAATATCTTTGCTGCTCAGTTTCTCCCTTCCTTGGGGAATTCACTGGCTGTTTACCCGTGATTTCCCGTACACAGCTCTGGTTAAACCATGGAGCTGCCTCTCTGCTTTGCTCTGTGTGTTTTTCCACCTCTTTGCATGCTGGGCTCCCTCTGTAATTTCTCTGGGAGCGTTTTAATTTACACTGCAATAGGTGATACTCTGATTTCAAACCATTTGACTCCTTCTAGCAACTCCTAACCTCCAAAACACCCTTCTTCCCATCGCCGTGCACTGGCTGGCATCACCGCAGGAACAGCTTTAGGGGAAAAACATCTTATTTCTCGTTCTCTTCCAGTTTTCTTATCAGTTTACTGCAAAAGCCATTTGACAACCCACTGCCTTCCTGTGCTCGAGGTGAGGAGCAGCAAACGCGGCTCTGGAGGGCCACCAGCACTGGGGGATGGTGGCCCTGGCTCGTGGTCGCTGCTGCCAAAACTGGGCCGTTTCATTCCCACCAAATTCCTCTTGTTTTCCCTCAGGCAAAGGGTGGCTGCTGGGTTAAGGGGCTCCAGTGCAAAGGGAGAGACCCCGAAAAGCGCTGAGCCCCAAAGCGCGGCCGCCTCCCGGGGCTCAGCGGGTTTATGAAACCCCCCCAGAAGGATTTCTGGCGGTCGTGGCACTGAGTGACTTTATCCTGCCTCTGCCCAGTGCGATTTTTATCTCGGGCTGTTGACAGGAAGCCAAAGCCATGAATAGTTCTCTGGCAGCGGAGCGTGCTGCCGGCCACGCTGGGCTCCCTCCTCTCCGTGCTGAGCAGCCGCCACTAAAACCTGAATGGGAACCTCCCATGGGGCAAAGACCCTCCTGCCTCCACGGGGTGCTCTCCGTGCAGCAAGAAATTATCCCCCCAAGTCCACCCCTGCGGGGTTTTCTGGTGTGCCATGGCATTGTGTTACCCTGGCTGTCACCCCAGGGTGCCTTTGGTTTTTCCAGGGTGACTGGGAGGTCTCCATGGAAATGTCCTTTCTACCAGATCTGGAGCTTACGGGGTTACCTGTAGGGTTACCTGGCCAGAAACTGGTCCCACACTCTTCTCCCTGGCTGTTGCTTCCTCCAGTGAGCATCAAAAGGTCATGGAGGGCAAACACCCTGATAGAAACACCACCTTTCTACCTCCAGGGAGCCTGAAGGATGCAAGTGCTCTGTTTGCCCCATGGAATAAGTAAAACTGGAAGCTCGAATAGGATCCACCCCAATCCCACAGCAGGGAAAACCAGGCAGGGAGCATCACCTTTGCTGAAGCAGGAAGGGAAGTGTTGATGAAGGGATTAAATATTGGCCAGGGTTGATGTTTGCTTCCAGAAGGATCCATCCCCAGAACCCTGCCATGCTGGGAATTGAGTCAGGTTCAACTGAATGAAGGTGGCCTTAATTACCGATGTCACCGGTGGTTTAAATGCTTTTTAAATTCACTTTAAAGCCACAGATTTGCTTAATCCTGATTGATTTCCTGTGGTGTGGTGCAAGGCAGGAGGTTTTGGTACCCCGTGGGAAGTGAAGGCTGGAAGGGGGATTGATTCAGGGAGGAATTCAGGGAGTTTCTTGGGGGAAAACCAGAAATTCCCAGAAGTGATTTCTCTCAAAGCAAAACACTTTATTTGACCTCCAAACAAAGTCATAAAGTTCTTTTAAACTCGTTACATCTTTTCTCCAGACTCTCTCTCCCCTTTTTAGCTTGGATTGAGTTAAGGAGAAACCCTCTAGGAAACCAAAACGTCCCCAGAAAAATATTTTTCATGGAGAATACAAATTCAGTTCTGCTCTTGCTCAGCCTGGCAGCAGGAGGGGAAACTGAGGCACGTGGCTGCTTCAGTGGAGCAGCTCCATTTCTGGAGTGGAGCTGCCCTCCAAAGGTGCTTTTTTGTAGGGACAGAAACACGTTCTTTGCGAGGTTTTGGTTGAAGTGAGGTGTTCTGGCTGTTTTGGGGATGGAGGACAGGATAGATCACACCCCTCAGGGATGAAGGAGGGATGTTGCCTGGCAGGGAGATGGATAAAGCCCCTTAAGCTGCTTGGCTATCCTGGGAATGAATTCTGGAGGTGTCCCGCTGGAGAGAAGTGGGGGGAATGGTGGAGCTGGGACAGCTGGGGAGGTCCTCAGCCCACGCTGGTGGCCGGGGCCAGCCCGGAGGAGAAAGGCTCTGAAGGTCACAGTGGCAGAAAGGATCCAGAGGGAAAGGGCAGATGAAATCCAGGCAGTTTGGGCAGGCTCAGATTTCGGCTGCATCAGGAGCAGACAGGCTCGGGAGCATCCGAACGCTCTGCCTGTTTGCTTTTGGTCACAGAGGGTTTGAACCACAATCCCAGAGCAGTGAAAAACGATTCCAGGTCGTTTGCTTCCCAGAGTCTCGAGTAGTTCCTGATCCTGAGCGAGGATTTTGATGAGTCCACTAAATGCCTCTGAATTAGGGCAGGGAAAACACCCACGTTTCTCCGTGTGTCCTTTGGAAGGGAGTCAGGGAGAAGAGGCGGCGAATGGATCGTGGTTTCAACCTCCAGCATAAAACAGTGGGAGTTGTGGCAGAAACCAAGGGCTGCCTCTGTGAGGTCCTGTTGGTAAATTAATCCACATTAATTATTTGGGAAGGCCAGTTAAACCTCATCATCCCCCTGTGAGAACATATCCATCGCAGCCGTGATTGTGCTTTGTCGTCTTCAGTGACTTTGCTGCTGCCTGGCAAATTCCCGAGCACAAAACACCGCTGGGATGGCACTGGGAATGCTGAAAAACGGAGCGGAAATCAGGAATCAAGGCCTTGACTTGGCAATTCAGTGCCCATCCCTCAGCTGCCCGTGACCTTCTCCCATGACAGCCCCCTCCTTTCCCATACAGGCTGATCCCAATATCCCTGGCAGATACTGTTACAGGAGCATTTTGGGATGTTGACTTCACGTGCACGTGCCTGTGGCTACTTTATTTGAGGGCAGTGATCTGCCCAGGCTCCTCTCGTCACCAGGCCCCTCTCCTGTGCTGCCTTCATCCACTGGCACTGAGGGTACATGTTTTCTGGGAAAAAAACCCTCCCATGTCCCGTGGGATAAACAGGTCCAAGAGATGCAGAGAGAGATGGTCCAGCCACTGCAACCTGCACGTGCTTCAGCGTGGAGGAAACTGTGTCCAAAAAGCTGTGCCTGGTTGCCTGCCTCCAATGCCAGAGAAAAAAGCTCCCCCTGCGACCTCAGGAAGGGCCGGGAGGTGAAGTGGTGAGGCAGATGCAGGTGGTTCTCACCAAAGCAGCGTGGTTTGCTTGCTTTCGGGGATCACAGAAGTGTTCATCCCTCTGGGATTGCTGCAGCTCTCGCCCTGCCCTCATCCCTGCCGGGGGCTCAGGATGTCACGGTCGGAGCTGGCATTTGTGCCAGCCGAGGGCACAGCCAAGGGCAGTGCCAGCTGCCAGCTCTTGTGCCTTCACGTGCCTTGGCTGGCCCTGGCCCCTGCAGCTCGCTCCCTGCGGATGCAGCGGGACTGGAGGGAGGGGGTGGGCTGCAGACACGGGCCCAGCACACACAGCAGGTTTTGTCCTTGGGATTCTGGGCAAAACTAGGGTACAAAAAGGGAAAAGAAAAGCTTTTGCGTTCCCAGAAGGGAAAGGAGGGAGAGCACGACAGCAGGGACAAGGCTCCATTCAATCCAGGCAGCCAACACTGTTTGCTCCCTGTGCTGAAGATGGAGATGAGGAGCTTGGCACATCCCCGGGCAGCCAGAGGAGATTCCATGCCATGGATTATGGTTGGGTTTCCTCGCTGGTGTCTCAGGAGCCTGTGGGAAGACGAGCTGGAATTCAGGGTGATCTCCCCCCCCATCAGTGCTGGGTTGTGTGCAGGGGAGGGAGGGAATGCAGATGGAGAAATCCCATGCCAGGCTGAAGCCTCTGGAACTCTGTAACCCTTCCCTGTGCCTTTTAGGGCATCTTGTGTGGCTCCCCTCGGCCGCGGTGGCCTGTCCAACCCGTTTCATCGGCTGCCAGGTCTGCGGGCCATCTCTCTCTGCTTGGCCACAGATCCGCAGAGCTCAGAGGGAAGGGAGAAACTGCGGAGAACAGCAGCTGGAAAATGTTTTCCCATCTGCCAGAGCTCTGTTAACCCTCTCCATCCACAGCCACACTGCTGGCGACTCGGGGGAAGCAAGGTGGGAGCAAAGCTGAACCGAGTGCAGGAAAAGCAAAACCCCGAGGCCAGGACAGTGCTGGCTTCTGATTTTCATCACAGAGTGGCTCTCCAAGTTATATTGGGTGTTTTTTCAGGTATTGCAGATTAGATGGGGTGTGAGTGTGTGTGTGGTTTCCACCCCTGTCCTTGGGAAGTGTGAGCCTCAGCCAGCAGTGTTCCTGCTCTGCTCCAAGGGGAAAGCAGCAGGAGGGGGGGAGACATCATCAGGGATGGTGTCAGTGCACTTCTGGACAGGTGGTTTGATCCAGTCCCTGGAGCAAGGACTGGAGTTAGCCCCTTGTGATGGGCTGGAAGCGTCACTTCATCCCTTTTCCCTCAGCAAGCAGTTGCCAAGGTGCTTTTTAGTACCAAAGTGCTTTACTATGGTGAGAGATGATCCAGGCTGGCAGCTTCAAGGAGACCCTCCTGTCTCCTTCCCTACAGGATCTGAGTTGGAGGTAGGGGCAGGATAGCTCTGGATCTGGTGTTTGTTTTGCAGGAAAGGGCATGGCCACACTGTCCCTCAGCATGGTGGCACCAGGTTAGAGCTGAGCCCTTTGCCTGAAAAGGCTGGGATTGCGCTTTTCCACCTAAAATCCTGGTGAGGCTTGGGTCAGGGTACATCCCGCACACTCATTCCAAGGGCACCTTTCCTCAGACCTTTTCTCTTGCAGGAGCTCCTGGTCCCTGAGCTCCTGGGTTGGATTCATCCCCCTGTAAGCCCCCATTTCCACAGGCTTCCCACAAGGCAGGGAACAGCAGGGACATCAAACCAGCTTCTCTTACGGGAAGGGAGGAAATGCATTTTAATTTGATTCCTGACCCATGGACTCACTCGGAGATCGTGTGTCAGCAGAGCCCCGGGCACAAAAGGGCCCTTGTCCCTCCTCACAGACAGGCCGGGCTCTGTGTGTCTGCAGAGACCCTTTCAAGGCCATTTTTCTCCTCCCAGCTAATCAGTCCCCTGCAGAAACCAGCTCTGCACAAGCAGGGCTCGAGGCCAGGGAGCAGGACTGTGACCTGGCCGCCATCAGCCCAACGCTAAAGCCATTAAAGACATCATCCTCATCAACGGCCAAGCCAGGCAGAGCCTCTGTGGTGGAGACCATGCTCCTCTCGGCAAGGTTTGATTACAGGGCCTCCAGATGTGCTGAGGTTTGCCCTACCAGAGGGAGCTGAAGACTTCTGAAATGGAGGCCAGTCACGAGGATTGCTTGCTGAAATTCCACTTTCTAATAGTTTCTGCCTGGAATTTAGCAGAACCCATTTTTAGTGGTGCTCAGCTGAGTCACTGCTCCTGGCTGGTTAAACACAGAATGGAGAATCATTCCTGCTCTGTGATGCAGGAGACCAAATTTCTGTGTGAACCTGGTGGGAAGGGCAATTTGGGGCATTGAACTGCCCTGCAGGAGGTCTGAGGTGGACTCCCACATGTGGCCTGGGGTTTGTTCGTGACTTTAAAGCAGCTCAGCTCTTCCTCTGTGCTCCAGATGCAGAATGAGGTCCAATAAAACTCTCCTCATCCACCTGGCCATAATTCCTCCATGCCGGGGACTACTCAGGTATGTCACCAGCACCGTGAGGCCGTGGTGTCTGTGGTCAGTGATGTGCTGCCCTCCTGAGCCATTGCCTCCATGTCCTTACAGCCTCTTTGCTTTCCCCCCAGGGTGATGGAGAACCTCACAACTCCTCCAGCCTGGACCAGGATCCTCAACAGCTCCTCGGACCCCGGGGACACAGATGACAGCCCCTACAAGTGCGTGTTTGATGAGGACTTCAAGTACGTCCTGCTGCCCGTCTCCTATGGCATCGTGTGCGTGGTGGGGCTCTTCCTCAACCTGCTGGCCCTCTACGCCTTCATCTTCAGGATCAAGACCTGGAACGCCTCCACCACCTACATGTTCAACCTGGCCGTATCCGACACGCTCTACGTGGTCTCCCTGCCCCTCCTGGTGTACTACTACGCCATGGGGGACCACTGGCCCTTCAGCGCGGGGCTCTGCAAGATCGTCCGCTTCCTCTTCTACACCAACCTCTACTGCAGCATCCTCTTCCTGCTCTGCATCAGCGTCCACCGGTTCCTGGGCATCTGCTTCCCGCTGAGGTCGCTGCAGTGGGGCCACGTGCGCCACGCGCGCCGGGTGGCGGTGGCGGTGTGGGCGGTGACCGTGGTGTGCCAGTCCCCCGTGCTCTTCTTCGTCACCACCAGCGCCAAGGGCGACGCCGTCACCTGCCACGACACCTCCAGCAAGGACCTCTTCGGGCGGTTCGTCGTTTACAGCTCGGTGATGCTGGTGCTGCTCTTCTGCATCCCCTTCCTCATCATCATCGTCTGCTACTGCCTGATGGCCCGGCGGCTGCTCCAGCCCACCCGCGGTATCTCCCGCCTGTCTCGCTCCAAAAAGAAGTCGGTGAAGATGATCATCATCGTCCTGGTGGTCTTTATTGTTTGTTTTCTTCCCTTCCACGTCACTCGCACCTTGTACTACTCCTTCCGGAGCTGGGACCTGAGCTGCCAGACCCTCAACGCCATCAACTTGGCCTACAAGGTGACCCGTCCCCTCGCCAGCACCAACAGCTGCTTGGATCCCATTTTGTACTTCTTAGCAGGGCAGCGATTTATGAAGTTTGCTGGCAACAAAACGCCCTGGAAGCCTCAGAATGAGGTGGCGCTGGGCATCGTGCCCAATAGTCACCTGGGAGCCAGCAGCGACACGGACACGCTCTCCAAGGATCTGAAGTGCTAGCTCTGCTCCGCGACAGAGGGGTTTATCCTGGCTGTGAGGGGAGGACAGGGTGCTCTGGGGTCCGAGGCTTTGGGTGTTTGGGGTGCCTGGGCTTGCACCCGCTCCAACGTGGTCTGTGTCAAACGCGCTCCTCCGCTTGGTTTTGCTGCATTTTTTACGGGAAGATGCAGCCGTGGTTGCACACGTGATCCCTGATCTCTGGCTCTGCGTCCCAGCCCGCCCCTCTGATCAACGCTGAGGCGACCAAATCTGGGGAAAAAAAATCGTGCCCTGAGTGCCTTGAATCATTTTCCGAAGCAAAAACGCTGTGTGCAAAGGGTCCCCCCAAAGAATTCCATCTGCAGATTGCCTGGCACGGGGGAACCGGAGTTCCTCTGCGCCTTGGCAAGGCAGGAAGGGCTTTGGGTGGATGAGGAGAGCCAGCTGCAGTTCTGCTGAACAGCTTGATGCAAATGTCAAGGACAAGTATCACCCAGAGCGGGAAAGGGTCTCGCACAGCTTTGCATCCCTGAAGAAATGCTCTCCCAGCTTCAAGCTGGCAGAGCAGGGATGGGATTCCCAGCTCCTGTCCACGGGCTGGCGTCTCATTAACCAGGGCGCTGATGGACATTCCAGCCCGCTGGAGTGCACTGGTAGCAGCCCACTGGAGTTTACTGGTACCATCGAGCAGGTCCCCTGTAGGTTTCTCCAGCAGGGCCAACATCTTCCAAAAAACCCATTAGCGCTTCCCAACAGCAGCAGTCACCCTTTAAAAGCTTTTAGGAACCTACAGCTTCCAGCTGCTGGCTTTAATAATCATCTCCAGCTCATTAAAATTTAAGGTGAGCACTTCATGTCTTGTTTTTCACCCCCTTCCTGGTGAGTCATGTTTCCAGCCCAGCAGCAGAGACCAGCGTCCATCCCCTTGGCTGAGCGCTGCCATGTCCCCTTTGCTGTCCCTCAGAGGTGACAACATTTGCCAGCACAAAACCCTGAGTTGTGGAGCTGCAAGTGAGGCTGAGCTTAACCCCATTCTGCCTGGATTTGGAAAAATTGTCCCCAAAACATTTCACCAGAAGGTGCTCTTGGTGTTTTTCCCCGTAATTGTTGTGTTGGAGAGCCCAGAGCTCAGGTCCATGGTTTCCCTGCCAGGAAGATTCCTCCCCCAAAAAATGAAAACTGCTTGGGCTGCAGCACTGGAAGGGTGACATTTTGTAAAAGCCTGATTTCAGGACTAGGCAAACACATCTGATGTTGGCTTAGGCCAAGACCTCGGACCACTCCTTAGTTTCTCCCATCCTTCCTTCTTGTGGTTTGGTGGAGACCAAGCCACGTCACCATGTCACCAGCTGTGTTCAGTCACGGGTCACTGGGACCATTCAGGGCTGACTGGGAGGTTCCTGTGGTCCCACCCCCAGTGGAGGGCTCTTGTCCCAACCAACACGGTCACAACCACAGGGGGCAAAGACAAACGGGACATTTGTAGGGTGGTTCCTCCCACCCTCGAGTGTGTTTAGGACTGGGTTAAGACCGGACTTGCGCCTTCATTCCTTTGTTCTTGTGGAGGGAGCTTGGCTTTATGGTGAGGGTCATGGCACAGTCACTGGGGCGAGACAAATAAGTGGGAGGAATTAATTCATCCCGGGCACTGAGCTGGTACAAACGTCACTCCAGGCCAGGCCTTGCCCTGGTCTCCCACACTTGCCAAAAAGCAGCGTGCACACGTTACGTGCTCTGAATAACTCAACAAAATCATACCCAAAATTTCCTCCTGAGGTCCTCCTGCTTGGAAATGCCACCTCCCTCTGAGCTGGCGTGGAGCCACCACCCTGGGCAGCGCTGCCAGTGCCATCAGGGGTGTCCCTCTGTGATCCTCATCCCCAAGTGACACCACTGGCAGGATGCAGAGGCGCTGGAGAGGTACCAGCTGGAAATCCAGCTCTAGACTCTTTTGTTGTTGTTGTTTTTGTTTGTAAAAGCACTAACTTATACTAGAGAGAAAAAAAAAAAAGGTGAGTTTTATGACAGTGACTGTACATTTTTATTTTTGTAACATGCAAACACCTCATATTTCTGATAGTAAATGAGTTTATTTCTACTACAAGCACTTCTCTGCCGTCTCCTCTGGTATGTACGAAGATGGGTATTGGGGGTAGAAAGTGGGTTGTTGAATGCCATGGAAATATTTTAAGCTCCAGGTACGGATGTCCACTCCTCCATGAATCTTGATCTCCATTTAATTCAATGAATTCAATCCCCACTCTTGATTCAAGATTTTCGTGGGGCTGGTGCCAGCAGTTCTGGCAAAACCCAGGTGCAGAGACAGCCCTGTGGTCATGGCAGGGCTTCCCAAGGGACAAAACCCCTTGGAGCATGACAAATTCAATAGCCAACCATTTTGGTTGTGTCTGCATGGTCTTGGTGGCTTCTCCTAGGCTGCTCTTGTTGAAGACTAGAAGAAATTGTTAGATGAAGTAATTAATTAATAAATCTCAAAGTATTTTGTCTCCCATCCCATAGACCTTTTTGTGTGTTTTTCTGGCTCTCTCAGCCGCTCAGAAGCCACCAAACCAAAATGGTTCTCCGAGGCTCCTCACCTTCCCCTGCAGACGCTTTCCTGAGCCTAACCACAGTCCCCAGGAAAAAATACATTTGGTTTCAATGTAGTTTTCATTTGGTTTGCAATGTATCTCGGTCCCCAGCCTGGCTCTCACCGGGCCTTTCTCTCTCAGTGGAGCAAGGCTCAGGGCACTCAGCTCCATGGATGTGTTAATTCCAAACCGCGGCCAGGTCACCTTGCAGTCTGCTCGGGAATAATCTGGGCAGCTCAAAGAGGAGCTTCCAGGGGATATGGATGATGTCCGCAAATAGGATTTTATGGAAACCCGCTGCTCTGTGCATCCCTGGAAATGTTCAAGGCCAGGCTGGACAGGGCTGGTGCAAGGTGTCCCTGCCCATGGCTGGGGGGTTAGAATGAGATGATCTTTAAAGTCCTTTCCAACCCAAACCTTCTGTGATTCTGTGACTCTCCAGCTCTATGAATTCCTTCACTTTTCATCCTGAAGCTGTTCTCAAATCATTTTACACTTGGTGTCCCAGCAATGTCTTCAAGGGGCAGCCACAGTCACTCATCATCCCGCTGTGGGACAGAAGCCCTTCATGGTCCCCTGCACCAGAGTAGAAAGCTCTGCTTTGCTTACTCTTGTCAAGAGCTCTGTAGCCCTTAGAGCTGCCAAAACACAAAGTCTCAAAAGCATAAAGCCAAAGAAATAGCTTTAGAGAAATAGCCAAAGAAATAGTCAAAGAAACAGCCAAAGAAATGGCTTTATGAGCTATTTAATCTGTGAGCCGCAGGACTGCTAAATTAGATATCCCAGGATGCACCCTCTGACAAGCCCCTCTTGATTTTCAGCCCAGGTTTTGAGGTCTGTCTCTGGGGGCAGTGCCCAGGGACCAAGGGCACAGGCATGAATAGGTTTAACTTCTGGGACTTAGAGCATCATTCCCAAATCTTTACTGCAGTGACTCCGCACAGCTCATAGCAGCACTGAGTCAGCCAAACCCAAGAATGAGAATTAAGGAAGAAAAACAACCACTGATGGGGGGCACAGAGGTTGTGCAGAGAAACCAGCAGAAAAAAAGCCACCCAGCCACGCCTGGTGGTTCCAAACCACTTTTTCTAAATATCCCTTAGCACAGGCAGCAGGAAGCGAAAGTTAAGAGCACTGATGGTTTCCTGCCAAGGAAACAAACCTGCCACATGGGCTGGAGGGATGCACACTTCTGCTGGACCTTCCCAGCATCCAAGTGGAGAGCTTTTCCTTCCTGATCATGCCTGTCTAGGAAGTGGACCCTTAATGGGACAGCAGCAGGCAACAGGCCACGTTTTTACTGTAAACACTTGGTGCATCCACTTCTTCTTCCAAGCCCTGTCTCCATTTTTCTTCTGGTTTTCTGCCTTGGGGCTGGATTATCCAGAGGAACAAGTCTGTCTGCCCCTCCAAGTCATTTCTGATCCAGCTGGCCAGTTCGATTCAGGAACAAAGCCGTCGCACTGTTGAGCTCCTATGAATTTCACGGGAAATTGTGACATGAAGGGGAATGAGCCAAAGGGATTGTCACAGCTCAAAATTTGTATTAGACGCCAGAGAAACCTCCCCCCTTGCAGAGCCTGAGGTGGCTTGGGAGAGTGTCCCTCACACTGTGAGGGGAGGTGACGGGCTAAAGCCACCCAGCAGGCCTAAGCTGTGTTCAAACACAGGGACAATTCCCAAATCCCACAGACCAGTATTATTGCAGAAATTCCCCCAGTATAGGTAGGCCAAGGCCGCAGTTGCTCAGGGAGAAACCAAACCAGGGGGTGTTTGAAATAACATATCGATCACCCAGCTTTGTGAGGAGTTTATTTGAAGACTTTCACAGCTTCGATACCAATATTTGCACACTCTGGCAAATAAGTGCTCAGGAAATATCTGAAAGTTTTAAATACCTTTTTAAAAAAAAAAAAAAAATTCTCCTCAAATCCCTGCAGTTTTAAGCCCTGGCTAAGCACCAACACTTTGGGGTGTGTTTTGGGGAGCAGCTGGATTGTGCACATGTAGACACACATGCATATGTTGTATATAAATACGCCAATGCCCACAATCCCACTTCTCCTTGCTCCAGGTTTGGGTAAGGGTTGAACTCTCATGCCTATGGCCTGATCTCCCAAGGGCAGAGGAAAGCATTCAGAACAGCAAAACAAACACCCCCCAAAACCTAATTTATACAAGAGCAGCAATTCCACAAATCCTCCCAGCCAGCTGAAATCCTCACTCACGAGATGAGTTGCAAGGTCTCAGCTCAGTGCTCCTGCTTTTGCAGCACCCCCAAACCCACATCCTGACTGGGTGGGTTTTGCAGCCCCCTTTGATGCTGCTGGTGGGAGAGCAGGAGATCCTCCCACCAGATCTTTCCCCTTTAAATCCTGGGGGGCCTCGAGATCCCCTCAAACCTCTGAGCTTGGAAAGGAAGGGGTGAGGGGTTTTCAGCAGAGATCTCAGCCTATGGGGGACCCTGGGAGATGGTGGAAGCTACATGGAAAATCCTGGGCTCAGAAGTGCAAAATCCATCCTGGGCTGATTTTTTTTTTTTAATTTTTTTTT
>WBMY01007620.1:29775-49715 GCA_013397315.1 Donacobius atricapilla
TTTTTTTTTGAGAAACAATCTAGCTGAATAGGCTGAACCTGCGGCAGCAGAGTCCTCTGCTGGTGCCAAGGGGATGTGCCAGCATCAGGGTCCTTGTCCCCAGGCTGGGACTGTGGCACTCGCAGCCACTCAAGGCAGGGTCCTGATTGTCATCCGTGGGACTTTCCAGGGAATGGGGAATTTCTCTGTTCACTTTGAAGTTTCCCTTGTGTGGTTTCTCCTTCTGTGGTCTGTGGTTTTAACGATGAGGGAAGAGCCTGGTCATCATTAACTCATCATCCAGTCTCCCACCTGCTATTCCAGCTCCATCCCTTCCACTAAGGGAGGTCTTGATGCCTAACATGCCGCCATCCTATTTCTCAGCTGGAGCAGGTGGTTTGGAAGCTGGCTGGACACCATTAGGAAAGGGTGGATGTGTATGGATGGAGGCGGAGGCCCCTTGGCACCCACGCTGGGAAACACCTCGGTACGTGCTCCTCATGGTGCGGCTTCCCCACCATCACTGCCTTTGGGAACGAGTTTATTTCAGATGTCCCCGGTCAGTCGCTCATCCAGGCCCTGGAAACCTCCTCTGCTGAGGAGCAAGAGGGTGGGATGTCTTTCCTAACCTCCAGCAGGGAAGCAGCTCCACCACTTCCAGCGGGATGCAGTCCTTGCCCCGCTCCTGCTCCGTGACTTGGGTGCATTTTGCAGCCTGGCAGCAGGACAAGGGTGCCAGCACAGCCTGTTTGCAAACAGGGCGTGGGTTCGACGCCCCTCATGGCCTGTGGAACGAGTCCAGCTGGTCCCAAATGAGCCCGAGAGCCTTGGGGTGGGACTGCAAAGCGGGTTGGGAACTCGTGTGGGGTGTCCAGCCCTCTGGTGTCATCCTGTCACCGCAGCCTGCCAGGGCCGAGAAGAAAAGCTGCAAGAAGGGGATCCACACTCTTCTGGCCCTCCTTGGCCAAAGGAGACAGCCCAGCTGGGAGTTGCTAAAATTGTCCCTAAATAGCTTCTGCAGCCCCATGCTCAGCAAGATGCCGGTACTCTGATGTCTCACCCTCCAGCATCCTCCAGGCGTGCGCTCACAGGGCTGAGGCCTAAAAATACCCCACTGGGGGCAGCGGGTGGGTGGGCATCGCTGTCACTGCTCCGTCACCAGCGTCAGCATTCCCAAACCCGTGTTTCCAAGCCCATCTGCACTCCCATGCCGGCCCAGAACCCCTCTGGCACGTGGCAGCTGTGCCACGGAACCGCGAGGGGTTGCCGAGGAAGGCTCAAAAGCCCTGGAGCAGCTTCCCAGCTCGTGCCTCCCCATCTGCTCCTCCTCAGGCAAACGGGTTCCCAGCAGGGCGGTCTGGGCTCGGGGGCTCCTCTGTGGGCAGCTCCTGGGGTGATGTTCCAGGCGTGGGGGCCAACAGCAGTGCCAGGGGGCTGGAATCTTTGGGATTGTGGGCCTGGAATGAGCAAGGTGAGGATGATGCCTCAAGCCAGGGCCGTGGGCAGCAGAGGGTGCCCATGTCCCGAGATGCCACTTCCATGCGGTGATTAATACCCCACTGTCCTGAGCCTCATCCAAACTTTGTGATGTCATTTCCTCGAAATCCATCGTCCCTTCCCAGGCAATGCTTCCCAGATGTTGCAACCCATCTCTGCATTTCAGTATCTGGCTGGTGATGCGAGGCAGCACAAAGCCTGGAGCAAGGGCAGCACGTTCCGACAATCCCTTGAGGCATCAAAATCCCCCTCACCCCCAAAACACTTCCATTTCTCGTCCCCACGATGGTAACTCTTTGAGGATCCCCAGGAGGCAGCTGGATTGAAATGTGCTGCCAGTCTGGATTTGCAGCAGCTGCTCTTCCTCCTGGTAGCCCGTAGATGGAGGAGGAGCACTGCCCCCCTCTGGGTTCCTCCTTCAGCTGCCTGCTTGACGGGGGCATGTGGTGTTTTGGGGGGCGCGTGGTGTTTGGGGGGGCGCGTGGTGGTTTGGGGGGTCTCCTCCCCCCTGCTTTGGCTCATCAGATGCTCGGTTTGGGTGATTGAAGCCTGTCCTGGGAGAGGTGCTGGCTGTGACCTGTGCAAGACCCCAGCATGAGCCCACAAGACAGAGGTGAGCCCTCCAGGACCTCATGGACCCTCTTGAGGCGCTCAAGATGCGCAGGTGGCCACGTCCAGATGGGCATCCCCCGCCAGAAAAAAAAAAAAATGAGCTGCTGTGGGGCAGTCCGGGTCCAAACCGTGCCCGTGGTGGTGCAATGATTAATCTGGACATTCCCAGCCCAGGGCTATGGATCCAGCTGGTGACGTCCAAGGGGGGTGAATCATTCCAGGCCAGCACCACACAAAGATTTGCCGGCCAGGTGCTGCTCTGCTGCTCAGAGACTGATGTTCAGTTGAGGGTGGAGATATTTTGGGGAGGAATAGAGAAGATGAGGATGGAAGTGTCCAAGGCCAGGTTGGATGGAGCTTGGAGCAACCTGGTAGTGGGAGGTGTCTCTTCCTGTGGCAGGGGGTGGAACTGGTTGATCTTTAAGGTCCCTTCCCACCCAAATGATTTTGTGATTTCTATAAATGGCTCCCAGAAAAACATCATCATTTTGGGAGACGGAATTATTCCCCTTCCTGCTTTTCTGATACAAAGCCCTTGACTTTTCATTTCAAAAGGACACTTTTTCAACCAAAAAAAAAAAAAAGCCCCAAACAAAAAAAAACGTTTTATTTTACCGAAATAGGCAAGGGTTAAAAGAAATCAACACAAACCATTCGCTTTCACCTCCCTTTGGCCGGAATCATGTTTTCCTCCCGAATTTTGGTTCAGCCACCCAGTCGCAAAATGCCTCCTGCCCCAGCCTTGCCCAGGGCCGGCTTTGTGGGTTTTGTCCGGTTCCAAGTTAATGGGATTATTGTGAAACTGGTGGACGCACACTTGACGTCGACCCTGTGTGGGAGGAGGATCAGTCTGAAGACTGTAAGAAACCCGACTTAGTAGGGAAAAAAGGCAAGAGAGAAAGACTCTGTGCCCTCGTTACCCTGCAGATAAAGCGCTCACAAAAGCAGGGAGGGATAAAAAAAATCCTTTTCCAGTAAGAGCAAATGTTTACCCTGCACGATACCAAACTGACCCCAGGTAATCTCAGGTTTAATGACACGGTTTAGTACCACTGAAAAGGGCCTCTTTTGTGTTTCTCGGGCTGTCATTCAGAGATGTCCCCACCGGGGAATTTCCTACGGATATCTGGAGATATCCTGGTAACAGCAGCAACACTTTTCAAATGCCTTGTGCAACCTGTTATGCATATAAATATATATTTATGTATTTTGAGATGTGTTGTGCATTTTTTTTTCATGCATATTTGCATAAGCCCCAGTGCCCCATTTCTGGCAGAGGCCACCGGGAAAGGGACAGGGGGAAGGAATTAGCAATGTGATACCTGCTCTGAATCACACCCTGCTTTTGTGGCTGCAGGATTTTGTGAGAAGGAGGTGGGGTAAGTGAGATAATCTCCAGAAAATTTCCCTGCTTTGGAAACTTTCCCGCTTTTATAACCTCCACACGTCACGCTACCTCCTCCAGGTGGGTGCTGGAGGGTGGGTCTTGGGTGGCTGGAACCCCCCCTGTTCCATCCAGGTGATCTTGGATCTTGGCCCTGGGTCCTGGACAGGTCTTTTACAACCATGAGGAGTTTAATCACCTTTTGGGGTCTCCGTTCCCCCTTGGGGCCTGTGGCAGCTCCAGCCCATCTCCCTGTGGAACAGCAGGGAAGGGACAGCTCATGAGAGATGCTGCCACCTCCTCAGCACTGTGCAATTCAGCACAATTAATTTTATCCACCACCACCACCACCACGAAGCTCTGCAGCTCTGCGCTGTGGGCTCTGCTTCCTGTTAACTCCTTTGGCAGCTTTCAGTGAGTTCCTCCTCAAAATGTTCCCCCACTCTCAAGTGGATTTTCACATTCAGCTTGCCATATCCTTTCCCTCTCCCGTGCCTCCCATTTGGACATGCCGTGGCCCTTCGGCAGGAGATTTTCCTTCCCCTGGTGACGTTTCGCAGCCTGCTGTTTGGACCTAGCTGCCCTGGTTCACTTTTTGAATCAGTGCTTTGCATTTACATCCTCAGCCCACTTCCACTCCCTCTGCAAACATTTCATCCTGCTCAGCTGCTTAATTCTCGGGAGCTTCCTCATTTCTCTGTCATTTCCCTTTTTGCAGTCAGGCACTGCGGTATCAGGAATTTTTTTTCCCCACTGAAAATACTTCGCAGCAATACTGAACCTTCTCTGCTAAATCCAAACAACTTTCCAACCATGGCCGGGCAGGAGTTTAGCTGGGCCAAATCAAACCCATCAAGATAACGCCCGAGGATGGTCAACCCTATGGGTTGGCCATGAATTTGTCCTCTCTGAGGGTGGAACACTAATTCTTGGCTAAATTGGGAGGGATTCCAGGATCTCAGAGCTTTAAGTGGGCTTTTTTTGAGGTGGGCTTTTACAAAGAAAAGTCCAGAGCACCTTGTAGCAGAAGCATCTCTTGGATGGTCTCAATAAAAGAGGGAAAAGTAAATTCTCTCCAATATTGCTGTAGAAAATGATTTTTTCTTGTATTTCGTGGTCTAGGCCAGGGTCCGGGATCTCACCCCCATCATCATCTTCCCAGGGCAGGGCTGGTGGAGGTGGTGAGAGCCTGGCTGAGCCCTCCCTGACACACACAGTGTTCTGGGACAGCCAAAGCTAGTGGGAGCCAAAGGGTGCTTCAGTCAGGAGCACATTGCTGCGCACATTTCTGCTCTGGGGCCTGGGGTTTTGCCAGTGTGGTCACCTCTAGGTGCCCCTTGACCACTGTCCTCCAGGGACAGCCTCGCTGGACTGCTGCTCCGGCCAGCACACTCGGGGCAGGAGTGACTCTCCAGACATGTAGCCTCAGTCTGATGAGCCTAAGAGGAATATTTGCTCTGGCCGTGGGCCAGAAGAGATAAAAACCCCATGTGGATAACTTGGGGGTCCTCAGAGATGAACCCCTTTCCTAACCTTTCCATCTTCATGGAGAACATGGATGGGGACATCACCTTTGTCCCCCCAGCGCCATTCCCCGACACCAGCTCGCCTCGTTGCTGCTGTTCTGTGTGGCCTGAGGGTTTGAACGTAATCCAGGGAGCAAAAATGGAAATTCCCCAGAGCCCAGAGGAAAGGAGGATGGAGAGGGAACAGTTCCTGATCTTGTGGCAGCTCGCTGTGCCTGGTTATGGGCCAGGCTGTGCCAGCTGGGAAGCCACAGGGACCACTGGGACACCAAGTCCAGGGCAGGCTGACCTAGAGGGGTCACCACTCACCAGGCTTTGCTCCTCACCACGGAGGCAGGGGTGGGAAGGGCCCAAAGGGATGAGCCGCTGGTCAGAGAGAGGCAGCTGAAACCCCAGGTCCTTGATCCAGAATCCCTGGAAGTGTTCAAGGCAAGGTTGGACAGGGCTTGGGGGGGGTCCAGTGGGAGGTGTCCCTGCACCTGGAGTGGGGTTGGAACAAGATGGTCTTTAAAGCCCCTTCCAACTCAAATAATTCCATGATTCTCTGAAACACTCTCCACTGTGGTTGTGAATGTCTGCTGTCTTAGAAAAGCCAGCATCAGCCCATCCAAAATCAAATACAACCAGCTTTGAGAACACAAGAATGTTCTGCTATTGCATTCTCTCTATTTATCTTCTCATCAGAGGAGATTTCTCCAGGATTTTCTAAGATCCCTTGTCCCCACAGGGGCCAGAAAGCTGAAACTTTGGGAGCTGTCAATTCCCAGTCTCCAAACTGAGACAAGCAGCTCCTCTGCACCCAGTGGATGGATATCCATGGTCAGAGACATTGCTGAAGCATCAGCTCTTCTTTCCAAGCTCCTTGGGATTCCTGATCTGTATTTCATCACCTCTTTTGCACTTCTCTGGCATTGTGTCCCAAGTGCAAACACACAAATTGCCCCTGGCTGTGGTGAGAAATGTGGCCGGTATCAGCCACACACATTAATTCCTGGTTAAAATAATCCACTAAAACTAGCAGGGAGGAAGATTTAGTGTCCTAGGAAACACCACGAAGAGGAGCTGAGCTCACTGTCCAGGCTCTGGCTCAAATGCTGGTGCTGCTCGTTTGCCCCTGGTATTATTTCCCCTCCAGCCTCTCCTCCCCTCCACATTTTCCCCCCACTTTCATCCCAGCTTAGGGCCAGGGGAGCTCTGCAGAAGGAGCCCTCATGGGGAGCGTGAAAGGACAAATATTTGGCTTTCTGTGCTGTTTGTGTGCAGTGTTTCTGGGGCACTGGTATTTGCCTGGTGCTCCCACTGTGGCTGCTCGTGGGAGGTCAGTGTAATTCAGAGGTAGGCAGCAAACATCTCTGCATAATCCCAAGCCTTGTCCCCAAATATTCAGAAATCGCTGGTTTGTGGCATTAAGGACTTGCATTGTCCTTTGAAAATGAGCTTTAGCGTCGGGTGAAGGGATAAAAGAAGCAAGATCCTTCTTGAGCCTAAAGGCAAGGGAGTCGGGCAAATCCACGGGGATGCTTGGGCCTGCTCAGCGCACACCAACCTGTATGCAAAGAACAATGTGGACATCAAAGAAGACGGGTTGGGAGGGAGGAGGGCAGGAGAGAAAAGCTTGCAGCACGTTATAGAATCATAAAATCATTGGAAAAGACCTTGGAGATCATCAAGTCCAATTAATGTTGGACCAAGCAGAAAGACCTGGAGTATCTGACCTCCATCCAAGGGCAAGGGAAGGGAAACACCCAATGCCAGGCTGATTTCCCAAGGGAAACAACCCTGAGCATGGTATTAAATCCAGCCACGATGCCACGGAGAGCTGGAGAAGGAGCCAGAGCCTGGATCAAGGTGCTGGGGGATGCTCAGTTATAGTTATTATTTGTGATTTGTAACCCCGGGGGTGCAAAAGGCAGCGGAGGGAAGGAATCCACTTGGAACATCCACGATTTTGGACTGAGTCCCGGAGGGGCAGGGCTTGTCCATGCCCCCAGGGCTGGCAGAGTGCGTCCCTCTCCTATCTCTGGTGCAGTCCAGGGTTGCTTGGCCCTGGATGCAGCTTCCTGGAGCTGAAACAATTCCGTGCTCTGCAGCTCGGCCAATGGCTGTTCTTATCTCAGCCCAGCTCCCTGCGTTTGTCCCAGCCCTTATCTCCCCCACAGACACTCTCCCTGTGCTTATAATCTGGGAGAAATTTTTAACCGGGAGCCCTTTTAAATTGGGAGAACACCCCTCCCCTGCCAGCTGGGTTTGCAGGCTTGGGGGAGCTTGCAGGGGTGATTTGGGGCAGTAAATACACAGCTGTACCCATGTTTTTTTCACCACTCGTCTCTCCATTTCCCACTCTCTAACCAGGAGGCTGGATGCACTGGGAGGAACGTCAGGAGTGTGCTAGGAAGAGGGGGACCTCCAGCCCCCCTGCGCAGCTTGTGAGGGACACAGTGACCCTGTCCCCTTATCCACAGTGAGTGAAACGTTCAGGATGCCCCTGGGGGCACTGAGCCAAGCAGCCCGGGAGGGCAAGCACAGGCTGGAGCCAGAATGGGGTTGTTTGGGCTAAGGGAGGAGCTGATTAGAGCTGCTGAAGGCCCTCAGAAACGCTGATTTTGCTGCAGGACAATGGTGAGGAGCTGATGCAGAGGGACATCACACCTCCTCTGAGCAGCTCCTGGGAAAACGTTGAGCTCCAGCCTGGTTTTTTTCTCCCTCTGGAGCAACTTTCCCTGCCCTGCTCCCTTCTTCAGTCTGCATCCATGGGCAGTGAGCTGTGACATGATTTATGGCACAGAAAGAAGAAAACAGGATGGCAAATTAGATACAAGAAGGGTTTTTTTATAATGAGGGTGGTAAAACACTGGCACAGGATTCCCAGAGAGGTGGTGGATGCCCCATCCCTGGAAACACCCATGGTCAGGTTGGGTGGGGCTTTGACCAACCTGGTCTGGGTTTGGGCTTTGGCTCCTTCCAACCCAAACTGCTCAATGATTTTATGGAAGCAGGTGGCTCTTCCTGCCACAAATCCTTCTCCAGCCTCGCAGTTTCTCACCAGCCCAATATTTCAGCCGCCTTTCCCCCAAACCAGACGTGACAGTGGCGCTTTGTGCAGGGGAGTGTGAGAGGTGCAGGTGCTTCCCAGTGCCCCTCATCTCCAGAGGAGCTTGTGCTGCCCTTCCAAACCTTTTGGAAAGGGGAGAGCAGGTCAAGCAGCCGTCACGCCCAGATGTTTCTCCTGGGCCAGCCTTCTCCCTCATTTCATCCCTGCCTGTGCTGTGAACATCTGGACTTTGGCACCTGCTTCAGAGGGCACAAGTTCATCCACCGCAGCCAGATCTTTTCTCTCTGATCTAAGGACAAAAACGTCGTGCTCATCCTTTCGTGGAACATCTGGAGGATGTCTGGGATTCAGTGGGGAGGGAGGAGGAGGAGGAGGATAAGCTCCCTGTGCCCTTGCAGGGCCACTGCGTGAGTCAAGGCAGGACACTGCACTCCTGATGAGCGCTGTGGGGGGTGGGAGAAAGCCTCATAGAAAGGCTCAGAAAGGGCTGGAGCCAGCAGCCCCTCCGTCATGCAGAAGTGTGGGTCAGACACATCCTCATCACACCCAACTGTGGCTCCAAGGACTTCCCTGGTCACCTCCCAGGCCTGGGAGAGGCTCCCCCCTTCCCACACAAGCAGGCAGGGTTTATTTCCTAAGGGTGTCCTCTCCTTTCTTCTCTTCCAGAGGGCCCAAGGCTGGCAGGAACCTCTGGAGACCATTTATTCCAGTGCTCAAGCAGGGGCACTGGGATGCTCAGGGCCATGTAAAGATGCACTTGAGCATCTCCACAACCTCAGCTGACCACCCTCGCGGCAGCAAAATCATTTTCCTTTGTCCAAACAGGATTTCTCACATTTCTGTTGGTGCTCATCACCTGGATACCACTCCAAAGGCTCCATTTTCTCATTCTCACCTTATCCATCGCCTCTGGATTTTTGCCTTGCTGACAGCGAGTGGAGACACTCCCACTCCTTAGCCCATCAGAGCAAAGGATCTGCCTGAGCCAGGACCTCGGGGAGGTCTCAGCCTCCCTGCCCTCCAGCCATGGCCCCTGGGAGGGCTCTGGGCAGGCTGTGAGGGATGAAAGGGGTCTGGCTCCCCGTTGTCCTTGTATGGGAATTTGGATGGAAGCAAACGTGTAAGAAGCTGGCCAAAAGGAAATACTCAGCGTGACATGTCAAAGCAGATTTTAATAAATGTTTACAAACCTCCCAGCAGCCAGGAGGGGGAATGAAGAGGGAAATAACTAGAGGAAAGGACAGGTTTACTATTTAAAGCTTCTTTGATCCATTCCTACCCAGAAGGATAATCAACTCTTACTCATTTTCCTCAAAAATAGAGACCTGCAGGACAGGGCTGCATCATCCCATGCAGGGGCAGGAGAGGGACCTTCCCAAACCCGGGATGAGGGCTGTGTCTCTGTGGGATCCGGGCGGCCCCCAGGGACAAGGTTTATCCTCCCAGGGGCATCGCTCCATGGATTGTTCTGCTGACTGGGTGAGGAGCAGAGCTCCTGAGCACCAGCGCTGGGATGGGGAGAAGTTTTTCACCCGCCCCAGCTGAATTCAGTGCGAGGACCGACCTGGTATCTCCTCCAGGACGGTGTGGATTTGAGGAGTGAACAAATTCCCGAGGCTCTGCTCAGAGGCCTGTGCCTTTGTGCTTGCCTTGGCACGGGGCCAGGGCGTGAGTCGCAGGCCACCAGCTTCTTGTTTAATGTCCCCGTGCTGGCTCTGCTCAGAGGGAAGTTAATTCATAACCCCAATCAATATTAACCACCCGAGGAGGAGGAGGAGGAGGAGGAGGAGGAGGTGAAGCCAGGCCGTTTGCCTTCCCCACCACACCAGAGACCCCTTGTGTCATTTCTCAGGAGGCGTTTTGTCGCCTGCTGGTGCAGATGTGTCTCCCTCACCGCCCCTAGGGTGATGATGATGACGATGTGACAATCTGGGACAACGTGATAATCACAGCGCCTCTGTGACTGCCCCAGGACCTACGTGACAGCCCTGGAAGCAATGTGGGCAAGGTTGTTCTCTCCAGGCCCTGCACACCAACAAGCAATTCCTGGGAATAGAAAGAAGGGGCAGCACCCTCTGGACACCTCAGCTTGGAAGGCGCCCGGAGGAGCCAGCCTGCCAGCACACGGGTCCCCAAGCCCTGGGGAGTGACACGGGGATGCCCCTGACACCTGGGAGCTCTCCCGTGTCAATGCCTGGCAAGGGACGAGCGCGGAGAGGAGGGAGGAGCGGGGCTGCTGAGCCACGGAGGGAGGGAGAGGGAGAAGAGCCGCTGCAGGAACACATCCAGGAGCTGGCAGAGCGGCAGCCAAGCCCTGGAGCTGTGCTGGTTGTTTGCAGACTGAAAGCCCTGTGCACACACCGACACAGGGAAGTGCTCGCTCCGGAGGCTCCCAGCCTGGGAATGGCCAAACCAGGACTGTTGGAACCCTGGGCACTGAGGATTTCAGGTTTTCTGTGCTGACACAGGCACTGACCCCCAAGCAAACACTGCATTGACCTGAGGCCTAGGAACAGGCTTCCAAAATGGAGTGACAGCACTGGGATTGTGGGTGTGGAGTTTGGATAGAAGTGTGTGATAGCAGAGGGTGCAAAACTTAGAGTTTAAGGGTTTAGAATATAGTAATATATATATTGCAAGATGGAGGATTTAGGGCATAGGGTAACTCCTTCTTTTTCACCTTCTTCTTCATGGGTCTCGGTGATATTCTGTAATTGGACAGAAAAATCCGCATTGCAGGCCACAGGTGGTTGGTTATTGGGTTAAAAGTAAAAATAAGTTAGGTGTCATTTCACAGTTGGACACTTTATCCTTAAAAGGCCTTGTAAAGGAAGAGATAGGGGCCATTTTCCACTTTGTTAGCTACAATTCACAGCTTGTGAGATGTACTATAGATGAGAATTAATAAACACCTGAGTCTGAACTCAAACACCATCTCTCAAGTATTTAATCCCTATTGTGACAGGAAAAGAAGATAAAAAGCGACACAGGCCATTGCTGTGCTGGCTCATGGGCCACGTGGTGCCTCTAAAACCCCAGGGATCCGGACATTTGGACACTCACCCAGGAGCAGATGGGACGCAGCTCAGCCCTCACCCTGGAGCCGAGCAGAGAGGCAAGTCCGGGTGTGCCAGGCCGAGAGGAGACCACAAGGTGTGTGTCATACTCAGAGGTCCTGCCTTGCCAGGGGTGGTTTGCACCTGCTCTCATCCTCGGGGAGAAAACCAGCATTTCCTCTCGTGGCTGGGTTAACAACCAGATGTCCAAGTGCCTGGAAAACAGAGATTTCATGATTGGCTTAATTACAGCCGCCTGGGCTCAGCCTGTCTTGGCCTCTGGATGACAAGGGTGGGATAAGTCATACTCAGAGCCACGTCTCAGGGGTAGAGCCCAGCACAGCACATCCCAGAGGCCATCCCAGGGCTCCTTCTCCAGCCACCCTGCCGAGATGAGCCAGTATGGACCGAGGAGGCCCAAGCCCAGCCATTGTTCCTGAGGGGAACACAGCACCTTCACCCCCCCACTCCAAAGGGGACCTGGAGCATGGCACAGTCACGTCCCTGCACAGGAGATTCCCTTGAACCTTCCTGGAAACCCAACCAACCTCTTGTCCGCCATTCCCGTTACTTTTCTGGCTTTATTTTAATCTCCTGTCTGTTATTGTTTGGTTTTCCTCTGAGCAAATTTCTCTGAGTATCCAGGAATAGAAGACACATCAGATAATAACGGGAAGGAAGTGAGGATGCCTAGGATTACTGGATATACTAAATCAAACCCATTTCATCATTTTCTCTGTTTATGCCAGATTTGTCTGGGTATTTATCCCTTAAGTTGGAGGAGTCACCATCCTGCTGAAATCAAAACTGAGAAGTTTGACGTGCATGGAGAGAGAGTGACCCAGGCACTGGCAGCTCCCGGCCCGAATAAAGGGATTTAAAAATAATAACTTGGAATAGAAAAGAACAGAATAGAACCCTGTTTGCAGGAAAAATGATTTTAAAAACAAATTTAAGAAGCTGAAACGCTGCAAAAGGTGCTGTGAGTGAGGTCACCCGCTGCTCCCGAGCCTGCCAGCACACGCAAGCTCCAGGGCAACGAGCTGATCTTGTTTCCCATCCCATTCCCCTCCTCCCTCCCTGCCGAGGTGCAGGACTCAGCCAGTGCCTTGGTTTTGCAACACATCTCCAACGGGATGGACCTGCTTGAACATTTTTGGCTGGGGCAGGTCTCAGGTGTCCTGGGTGGCGCGGGACGGGCGCGCTGAGGGGAGGAGGGCCCCGCCTGCTGCTGTCACCTGTGGCAGATGTGGGACACAGCCTTCCAACCCTCTCTCTGAGGGTTTTGTAACTGTGACCTGGAAGGTGAAAGCTGGGCGTTCCCTCCTTTGTGCAACTGGGGAAACTGAGGCACAGGCTGGGGTCATCACGGGAGCTCCCTGGTCCGCCCTGTCACTCCCAGCAGTGACAGACACAGACCTCAGGATGGGCTTGCAGCCCCCAAAGATACCCTGACATCCACACCAGCATCTCCTGAGCATCTCCTGGCCACACTCCCGTGTGGGACAGGCACCTGAATCCCACCCACCCAAACCCCCAAACACGTGGAAGCCGCCACATCAAAAGAGAAGGTTTCAGCAGCCGTGCCTGGCTTAGCCCGAATGCAGACAGTTGATGGCCAGGACCCCCCAGGATTGCATTTTCCTTGTTATGGCTTCCCCCCTGGTGTTTGGATGAAGTGTCTGGGCACGGGCTCTGCTCTGAGCTTTGTTTAGAAGGTGCTGCCAAGGTAGTGCTGCTCCCAGCACTGCTGCACGAGCCCCACATCCCTGCAAAAACCCAGCACATCCTGGGAAGCTGCTCCTGTCCCCCTCCTTATCCTGGGCACAGAGCTGGCCCCAGACCCCTGACTCCTGCTCCTGATGTTGCCCGTGACACCAAGCCAACCCTACAGCAAGCCCTGAGTGGGTTTGCTGGAGCTTTGGGCCCTTCTCTGCTTGCACAGAAGCAGATCCAAGGGATTTTCTGGTAGATTGGGTGGGGGAAGAAATGGAAATAATTCCCCTTTGGGGATGGAGGACATGGAAATGTCCCTCTGCGAGGCTGCTCCTGGTAAAACCTCCAGCAAGTGGCGGTTCAGTCATCTCCCAGCAATGAGGGCAGAAAAACCTCTTATCCCAGAATCAAGGGGTATTCATACCTGGGACGTCTCCAAAATCTTCCTTTAAAATGTTACCATTCCATTTGTTTTAGCTCAAGCACTGGTAGAGGTTTTTTTTGCCCACCTGTGAATGACCGACGAGAAAACTGTGACTCAATTTTGCCTTGTTTTTGTAATTCTGCTCTTCCACAGAAAAAGGAAAAAAAAAACACAACAAAATCTTTCCCTTCTTATAAGGAAGAGACCAATTCTTGGAATTAAAAAAGAATAAATCACTTGGGACATGCCTTCCCCTTTCATCTTCTTCAAGGGCACGGCGTGATCTTCTGAGAAGCAGAATCGAAAGGGAGAAGTAAAGACATATGAGTACCCCCCACGGAAAACTACATCAGTGATGCCGGACATGAAACAGAGGGGGGGGTTTTCCCGAAATAAATGTCCAGTTTGGTTTCCTCTGCAGTGGAAGGAACAGGGAAGTGACCACGGAGTTCCTCGGGGTGGCTCATCCCTGAGATGCTGGGTTTCCACCTTAAAATAACTGTTTTGCCCCTTGGCTGTGTGGTCCCTTTGGGACGGTGCTGGCACCTCTGCCAGCATTCCCACACGGCCGGGCTTGCTGTAATTGGGATCCATCATTTCCCAGAGAAGGCTCTCCAGCTGCAGAGCTGCCTCGGATCCAACAGCCAAAGCAAACAAACTGATAAGGAAACAACAACGAGTTGAGGGAAGTTGTTTTAAATCTTTTCTGGGTGGGAAATCCCAAAGGCACTTCCAGGTCTCATGTGCTTTGAGCTCCTTATTCCTCCTTGTGGATGTGGCCTGGAAAGCGGAGCTGGTGATCCAAAGGGATGTGGGGTGCTCCACCATCACCCCCAGGAAGCATGGACAGATCCTCCAGGTCCCCACAGGGATCTGAGCCTGCTCTTGGACATCCTTTTGTCTCCCTGGATGGGAAGAGCTACAGAGAGGTGAAAACCCAAAAGGGTTTCCAGGATGGAGGGCAAGGAGCCTAAGGAGGGATTGTGGCCAACCTGGAGGCATTTGATTTCCACTCAACCATGAAAAGTTTGGATACGTCCCCATCCCAGACCCCAGCTCTGTCCTCGAAGAGTGAGAGTTGACCACAAATTGCGAAGGTTCAAACTGTGAAGGTCTGAATTGTGAAGGACCACTCGTGGCAGTGGAGGGTGACCAGTTTCTCCACCTCATAAATCCAGCAGCGAGAGGACTGGTGTGACTTCACCCCAGCTGGCTGCACGGCTCTGACTGTGGTGAACTCTGGTTACAGCAAGCAGGTGCAGGGCTCTATCAGAGCGGACCTCAGGAAATGAGACTTTCTGCACCAAACAGCTTCCCTGCCAAAAATCCAGGGACTGGAAAGGTGCTGGGATGGCAGATGTCCACGGAGGAGTCTGAGGTGACCATAGCCTCTGAGCTGGTTTAAAAAGAGAAAGTTGTCATCAAATGTGACCTCCTCGTGAGCAAGCTCAACCAGATCCACCACCCTGGCAGGCTGGAGTTGTCAGGACATGAGAGATTAACTCCATTTCCGTTATAAATAGCTTTTAGATGTAATGAAATTCTTCATGCAAGACGTCTCCGGTCTGGTGAGACGCGGTGGAGCCCGAGGCAGAAGGGACCCAGCCTGATCCCTGCACGTCTGTGCTGGGGAACAACAACCTGGGAGCTCTGAGGAGCCTCCCCACGGGGACAGCCAAGGTCTGCTGGTGGGGACATCCCGGCCCCGAGGCTCCCACAAAGCTTCAGCATTTCAGAAATGCTGCTTTTCACCTCCAAGAGGTTTTGCAGCTGTTGAAAGGCCACGGTCCCGGTTCCAAACCGCCTCCCTGGCCTTGGCCACAGATGCTTCTGTCTGCATCCAGGCATCCTGGGATCTGCTGGCAGCTGGAGGCCTGGATACCGCTGGGAAGGTGCAATTACCCCCGGGACCAGCAGTGGCAAAGGTCACCTGCACTCAGGAGCTAATGCAGTTACTGGCAACATCCAGCCGGAAGAACAGAAACCAGGGGCTCGGAAACTCAAATCCAGCCACCGTGCCAGGCCTTTTTGCCAAGGATTAATTCACTCGGTCAGACTCCAGGCTAGTCCCTTTCCCCACTTATTTTTCCCAATGATCCTTCCGTGCGAATAAAAAGAGGTATAAAAACAACGCTTTGCTTGAAATCTCTTTTTTTAGATCCAGCTAATGCCTCCAAATTTGCCTCGGCCATCCCTGCTCAGCCCTCAGAATGTCATTTTTGGAGATTCCCCATTAATTCCAGGTGCTCTAGGGCTGGGCTCGTGGCTCGGCGGGGGCGTTTGGCGCTGGCAGGCAGCCAGGAGCCACTATTATATTTTCTGTTTTTTGACACTCCCAGCGGTATTTACAGTGTCCCCACAGCAGGACAGCCGGCTGTTCACCTTGGGGACCTGCAAGGACACCCGCCGTGCCGGGAGGCAGGAGGACACCTTCCCCAAAGCCAGAGGCAGCGCTGGAGGTGGGATAGATGCCCTCACTGTCAGCTCACTGGGGGAATGAGCTGCATCCATCCTCAGCTGCATTCCCCGGATGCTTGCCGGAAGTCCTGGGCTCCCCATCCCAGGACGCCGGGCTTGTTTGCACAGGGCATGTTTTCCGGAGAAAAGCACATTTCCCCCCGCAGGTTTCCTCTCCCCATGGAGGCTGAGGGAGCGGGGAATTTCACGAGGGCACCGAGCCATCGCCGACCCAACCCCACGAGCCGGGGCAGCCCTGGGATGTGAGGGATGGCTCCAGCCTGGCTGTGGTTGCAAATATTCGTGGCAGATCCTGCCAGAGCCCCTCTCTCCTGTGGCCACGCTGCCCAGCACGGCCGGGGGCTCACGCCAGGATCGATGTTAATGTTGTCCACGGCAGCAGGACCCAGATGCCTCACTCCACTTCACCATCCACCCTGCACAACCCAAACCCTCTCACGGCATGTTTGGGCGCCTGCCCAATGCGGTGACACTGGGGAGCTCCCCAGTATGGAGTTCCATGGCCTGGGCGATGCCTTCAGCGCCTCCTTCCCTTCCACGTCCACCGAGACCCATCGCAAGCCCCCAGAGAGAAAGCAGGGAGTAATTCTGGAGGGCTCCCAGGGAAAGGAAGGGCCAAGCCCATCATCCCGCCGAATCCCAGCATCCCAGGGCTGTTTATGCATCATACCCAACCCTTCCCCCCGGGGTTCTTTGCCTTATTGCTCTTTAATAGCCCTGCTCAGGAAGCGCGGAGCCTTGACCGCCTGGTTAATGAGTACGGGAGGCACCGAGCCCCCCCGGCTGCCACGCGGTGCCGCAGGGAGACCCCGTCCCCGGCACCCAGGGCCAGGATAACCCAGCTGTTCCCCAGTGCCGGGGCATCCCGCCCTGTAAATCCCACTCTTGGGAGCCCCCCCGACTCCCGCTGCGATACAGATGCTGGCCCCAGATCCCGCGGCAGATGTTAGCCCGGGAGGCGCGCCTGCTGGCCCTCCAGCCCAGCTGTTTCTCGCCCCGATCCGGCCGTGAGCCGNGAATTCCGAATGGAGAGGGCTGGAAGGAGGGGATGGGACTGGACCGGGTAGGAAGGGACCCGACAGGCAGGGTGGGACCTTGTAGGGTCAGAGTGAAGCCGCTCTTTCCCGGCACATCCCGCTGCCGGTAATGGGGAGGGGGGGACGGGACAATCCGGACCGGGAAAAGATGGGATCCGAGTGGGTCAGAGTGAGCCGGGCAGGATCAGACCCGAGGGGGTAAGGCTGAACCCCTCAGGATGGGATCCGACAGGGTCAAACCAAACTGGGCAGGATGGAGCAGACTGGGCAGGACTGGGCCCAAACAGATCCAGTTGAACCGGGCAGGATGAGGCAGAACAGGAGAGAACAGGGTCAGATCCAGAGACTATCCGTGCTTCAGCTGGGATTTGGGGCGAGCCCAGAGCCACTCCAAACGGAAGCTGCCAGACTTTGCTCCCGGGGAGGTTTGGCAGCTTTTCCCATGGAGCAGGGCTCAAAATCCCACCGTGATCCCCCTGGCAGGGCTGGCAGAGGGTGGAGCCTCCCCCGTCCCTCTGCTCCCGTGGTCTGGGGTGCACCCGGGACACTCCTGCATCCCTCAGGCATCCACAGGGATCAGCCCCGTGCCAGAGGTTGTTTTGCACGTAAATGTGCTGAAATCTGCTTGAGGGACCTGGTTTTCCTTGGCACCTCTGCCGTGGTAGCCTGGCCTCTACCTTTTATATCTATTTATATGTATTTGTGCATATATACATCCAGAGGTATAAATACATCCCCGTAGATGAGCATGTCTGCATAGGCACGTGTGTAATATAAACAAATTTCTGTATATGTGGATGGAGTTATGTATCAACACGAGTGTGACTCCATGTGCTCAGGGACACATATTTGTGTGCAGGGGTGTAGCAGTTTGTGTGTGTGAGTGCACAGATATATGTGTATAAATATGTAATGTGTGTGTGTGGAGAGCCACAGACATGGTTGGATGTAGTGAGATTTATATGCAGAGAGATATGCAGAGGTGTATTTATGTACAGAGGTATATATTTGTAGTTGTATTTGTATTTGTAGTTGTATTTGTATTTGTATTTACATGTATGGAGGTATAGGCCAGCTGAGACTGAGAATGCTCATTGCACCTCCCCTGTCCCCATTATTCCCTTTCCAGCAGGGAACTGCAGCCCGGGTTGCCCAGAGCCTCCCCGAGGGGCTGATTTATGATGGGGCACCAAACTGTGGGAAGATGAAGGTGGTCACCCAAGGACAGAGCGGCTCCGTGCCCCATTCCCAACAATCCATGTTTAGTACCCCAAATTTCCCAATGTTGTCCCAATTTTTCCACGTGGCTATACCCTCGGGCTTCACTAAATGGAGATTTCCGTCGAAACATCCAAGCCTGGGTCCCCACTGGGCAGATGGGCACCTGAAGGTATTTTTGGCACCAGCCAGGAGGTGTTTGGGGATAAGGATGTGGCGGCTTTGGCCAAGTGACATGCAGGATGGAGCATCCCACTTTCATCCTCTATGAAATTCGCTGAGCTGGAGCTTTCACTTCCACCCAGCCCAGACTTCCAGCCCTGCCAGCGAGCCACAAAGACCAGGATGGGAAAGATAAACCATGGAGGAAGATTTCCAAGGGAGGAAGTCTTCCCCCACATCCTATTCGAGGGCAGCAACACCCAAAAAGCTTTTCCCGCTGTATCTAGCTTGCAGAATCCCCCTTCAAATCAATAGCAGTGTGTTAATTAAAGCTAATTCCACCGGAGAAGGGCTTAGTTTGAAAGCAAAGAGGTTGGAGAGGGCACATGCAGGGGGAAGCTGGAGGCTGCTGGTGATTATTTTTAATCTCTTCCCCATCTGGCCACAGAGCAGCCCCACTTCTCTCTCCTGCTCTTTGTTCCTCATCTGCAGGCACCTGAAACCTCTGGGATGAAGGTGACCCCATCCTGACCCCTCCCAACACCGCAGGCACCGCATTTTTTCCCCCGAAAGTCTCATTTCCCAGTGTATTTCAGCCAGCGCCCATCGCTGTGGTGTCAGGGCGCCAGCTCCTGTGGATTTGGCAGGTGCCAACCCCATCACCCCAAGAGCTGGCAGGGATTCCCGTGATGGGGTTTGGGGGTGAGAAAAGTCCTGGACAGACAATGAGATAGGAACATGCCCTGGGCACAGAAACTGGTTGAGGCTGAGGGTCTCATTAGTGTGGTTTCATTAACTGGTTTCATTAATTGGTGGGTGCTGGCAGACCGTGATTGGGTGTTATGGGCAGCTGCTGACCTGGGTGCAGTTGGCATGGGGATTCTCCAGTGTCCAGCTTTTCCCTGGGATCAGGAGGGAGTTTTCCTCCTCTCCTCCAGCTTTCCCATCCCTCCAAACCCAGCAGCAGGGGGTTTCAGTGCTGTTTCCCTCTTACAAAGAGATATTTTTTTCCTCATTTGCCATTTTTTGGGGGGAATCCCTTCTTTTTTTGACTGCTACTCCTTTTTTTAACTGAGGGCTAGGTAGCCTTGGGCCTGGCCCTTAGCAATGCCATGCCAACACCTCCAAGGGGTGTTTTGGGGGAAAAAGATGTTAAAAAGGGATGTAGGCCACACTGGTTCCCTTCAAACTCAGCGCCTGTGCCTCAGTTTCCCTTGTTTTACTGCAGCACCTGGACAACTGCAGCATCTTCTCCCTCTTGGTGCCACAGTGCCAGGGGACCTCCCTGTCCCCAGCCTCTGCCCACACCTGGAAGGAGCCGAGTATGAGGGAAACGAGGCAGAAATGGAGGAAAGGCTCAAAAACGAGGAAAAAGCGGCCAAAAAAAAACCTGAGGCGAAAAAATTCAAAAATCACAGAAAAGGCCAAATGATTCATGATGGCCCGAGCCAGCCACACCCTGGCCCCCGTGGGCAGGAGCAGCCCCTGCCCTGGTGGTCTCCGTGCCGTGCCAGGCAGCCCCGTGCCCACCCTGCCAGCCGGGTTTCTGTTCCCCGTTTCCCTGGGGCGCTGCTGCCCAGGGGAAAGGGAAGTGTGGCTCAGTGGGGTGAGCACAGATGGGCAGAGAGGGGGGTCCCAGCACCGCGGGGCACCCCAGCAGGAAAGGGGAGCTCCCAGGACCCCCCTTCCCGGCCACCTTGTCCCCAGTGTCCTTGGCGGTGATCCTGTGAGCACACCGGGGGTGACACAGGTTCCCGTGGGTGCTGCCCCAACCTTGGGTCCCGAGGGAGGTTTGGGGG
>WBMY01007644.1:0-18751 GCA_013397315.1 Donacobius atricapilla
AAGCATGCTAGAAACAGAAGAGGCTCAGAAAAAAAAGTCAAATTTAAGACAAAGATTAATGTGGAAGCAGAGAGAATGAAAAAATAATTCTGAAAGGATGTGCAGTTTAACTCAAATGGTTCATCCCACCTACAGCTTATTGACTCATAGTGGATGAAAGTGGTTGGAGTTCCCACTCCTCAAATGAGAAAATCAAAACTCTCTTTGGGCCAAGACTTCATCAACAAAATTGAGGATGAAAGAGAAAAAAAGTTCCAAATTTAATTCTCTTGAAAGCTGTTTCTCTTGAGGTTTTTAGGGTGGGGTTTGTTTTGTTTTGGTTTTGTTTAGTTTGGGTTTTTTGTAACTGGGTGCGTGAAACATAATTCAACTCACTATTTTCAGAAGTGCCTATTTTGTGATCAGCAACACACTTCGTTGAAGAGTGACCATATTGTTTAAGTCATACTAAAGATCAGTATTGCAACAAGGTATGAAGAAATTCACTAAATATTTCAAATCAGACCTGCCTCCAAAACAACAATTTCATAAAATGATGTTATATTAGAAACTTAAAACAGACCTGACAAAAATAAAGGGGTAGTTAAATGCCAATGTATTAAAGATCAAACTGTTTGCGACATGAAAAGCTGATGATTATGACTGGAAAAGAAGTCATGATAATTAAGTGAAAGGCAATCTGTCTCTTTAAAAGACAATTACAAAATAACAGAAGACCAAGTTCAAAATTAAGCTGGCTGATGTTCAGTAAATTATTTGTGACAGCCAATGATTAAATTACATGCATAAGCTACAACTGGACTGAATCATAGAGGCATGTTGTCTTTCAGTATTATCATTAGACTTCAACGTGAACATATATAATGTGAGCTATAAAAATAAACAGTCAAGTGGAGAAGATACGAGGGTCAAGTACAATATTGACTATTAGCCCATTTTTTCAGTAGGTTATCTAAAATTTCAGGAGTTATCTACTGTTCCTTCAGGTCTTTGTTTCTCTCACTATTATTCAGATCTCCAAAAGCAGAAGTGAAATTTGATTTTTAGATAGACATGTCTACACAAGTAAAATTGCATTGGGAGAAAAGGCACCAATAGTCTCAAGTCAAAATTGTACCACTCCTACATGTATAATCATGCAAAAATGTATAATAAATGTATATACATGCAGAGTGATATTCTCATCACCTACCCATAGAAATAACTTGTGTGAAAGTCTTCATCAGTAGGAAATACAAGCATAAACTTGTTATCTGTAGCTCCACTCTTGTATCTTCCACACTTCCAAACAGAACACCGTGTAACTTTGCTTCAATTTAGTATACA
The DNA here is from genome assembly GCA_013397315.1 of Donacobius atricapilla. Lineage (NCBI taxonomy): Eukaryota > Metazoa > Chordata > Aves > Passeriformes > Mimidae > Donacobius > Donacobius atricapilla. Next base: position 1,327 of record WBMY01007644.1, read on the forward strand.
TCAAACAGACAAAAATATTTTCAATATAATTTACATACTGTAACCACATTTATCAGTGTAAGAGCCACCAATTTAACAATCTGTAAAAAAACAAGCTGCTTATTTACAAAGCAATCACAGCAGAGATCTATTTTTTTCTCAACCTTGCCTTACAGAATCAGATTTGAAAACAAAAGGGCCCGACACCAGTTTTAACCATATCTATCACCAGTAAACAACTAACAAAGACAAGATAATAGTCATGATGCTGCAAGAAATCCCTGGATTCTAAGCATGTATAAATGAAGAAATAAGTAATAAATGCCTATGTGTGTTTAAAAATGCCCAAACAATAAGTTGTAGAGAACTACAACTAGATAAAAGTTGCAGCAAAGGCATATAAAAAAATCCTCTGTTCCCAAAAGCCTGTGTCCTTGTCAGTGCTATAAGGATGGGACAGGAACAGTTAAATTTGGAAATAAATAATACTTCCCTAGCCAACTACATGATGACCTGGTGATGTGATGCAAAGTTTATGTGTGGTACCAAGAAATAAGGACAATTGGATTCACCTAGGAAATAAAGTGAAAAAATGCTTTCAGGTTGAAAAGGTAAAAGGATTAACTACAAGTAAAATGGAACTTTATCATCTTTTCTTTGCAATAGAGCCACTCCTTGCAATTACTTACTGTAACGGGATTTCAACAGATAGAAAAACACACCAAAACAAACCATGCCAGAATCAAAACTTAATGTAGCACAATTAGGAGGTTCCCTGATCAGTAATTTAAACAATCTATTTAAGAAAAATCATGTCTTTTGAGAAGCCAAGGTGATGCCGATTTGGGTTTTGCCTTTTTTTCCTATGTTCTCTGTATTCTTTGCACATATATTTGTAGCTCTGTAGCCTATTGTATTAGTGACTAGTTTTCCCAGTACTTTTCCATGGCCTTTCCTTAAGCAGAAAGGCAAAACAAATTCCAGAGCTCCAAGCCCTGGGGGGGGTACAAGGCCCCTGTACTATCTTAGTTCTTCCTGGGAACCAAGGCCAAGAACAACTCTTTGAAATACATTTTCATGGACAAAGTACAGCCAGTGCCGAGGGGGGGACTCCAGAGAAGGGGCCTGACCTGGGGGGGAATTGCATCACCACTTGACCTCCTAATTGGTGTTTTTTATCAATTATGCTAATTTCCTAAAACCTGTAAAAATGTACTCATCCCTGTAGAGGTGGGCTTTTGTGGACATCTTTCTATAACTGCCCCTGAAGGCCTTCAAATAAAGATCCACTTTTATATTACCTCCTTACTAAAATTGGGTCGAGTTTCATTTCCAGGTTGGGAAAGAGGCAACAAAGGTAGCTGGAAGATGTACATATCCCTGGTGATAAGCTGTCATTTACTTCTAAAACAATAAATGCTTGAAAAAGGCAAAGATGAAAACTAGTAAATACCAGCAGCAAAATACACGTGTTGACATTTAATGTTAATAGGGGGAAGGAAAGACTGCATTTTTTATTTTTTAAGATTTCAGAGGCAGAGGTCAGCATGGGGTCAGTGTTTCCAAGTGTCCAATTCTCCCTTAATTTACACATCAAAATTAACTTCACTCAGGACAACTAAATCAGAAGTCACATGCACAAAAATCCATGTCTACACATATCAACATTTTAAGCTTACAACATAGAAAAGTCAATAATTTCTTATCTGCTATCTGCTCCCTTGTTTTTCATAGAGCCACATCTCAACATTCAATGATCTAAACTGTGCTGTAAGATCCACGCTCCTATTATCCCTTATTTCTTTATAATGGCAGCACGAGCAAAAAGGGAGAATCAACAGTAAAATCTCAGCTACAGGTTAAAAGCAGTGATTCTATAAGCACCATACTTTTGCACTGCAACAGCTGTGTATCAATGCACAGGAAACAAAAAGATATTAGCTAGCAGAACCTGAATGGGGAATTTAGACCTTTAAATCTATGTAGACAGGCTGAGAGTTGGGGTTGTTCAGCCTGGAGAAGAGAAGGCTCCAGGGAGACCTTGGAGAACCTTCCAGTACCAAAAGGGACTACAAGAGAGCTGGAAAGGAACTTTGGACAAGGGCATGGAGAGATAGAAAAAGGAGGAATAGCTTAAAAATGACAGAGGGCAGGGTTAGATTAGATATTGGACAGGAATTGACTTTGAGGGTGATGAGGCACTGGCAGAGGTTGCCCCAGGAAACTGTGGATTCCCCATCCCTGGGCAGTGTTCAAGGTCAGGTTGGATGGGGCTTTGAACAACCTGTTCTAGTGGAAGGTGTCCCTGCCCATGGCAGAAGAGTTGGAAATAGATGGTCTTCAAGGTCCCTTTCAACTCAAACCATTCCATGAGACTGACTCTAATTCATTACTTTAGCTTTCTTAAATTTAAGCATATTCTGCCAAGCTCATCATCACCTAAACTCCCTCCTACTGTAGCCAGAGACAAGTTGTTCAGAGTAAGGCAATCCCAGTCTGGAAATTGCAGCCTGGAGCATCACCATCTCCCCTCCTTCCCCAGTAAACACAAAGACCTTAGGCAGCCACGTTAGCCAAGGCACCTAACTTTTACATCTCTGAAGTTCAGCAAGATTAATTCCAGCTTTAAGGATGGGATTTAAACTTCGCTATGTTTTCTCTACAAGTAGAGGAAAAAGACTGATATCTCCAGAAGACTATTCAGATTAAAATAATTTCAAAATTAAAAGTCTAATTTTGGTGGTCTGAATTGCCCTCTGGAGTCGTCAGTGTGTTTACAATGAAGGAGACATTAATTGTCTAAATAAAACACCTTATTTAGGTGTAAATATCACACTAAGCTTTAAAACATATAACAGGTACAATAATAATAGCAATAATAATTACAGCACTTTACTCTCATGGAAAACTTTCCATTAGAGGATTTTAAAGAGCTCTGAGGTGCTTATTAACCTCCTTTTGCCTATGGGGGAAACTGAAGCAAGCAGAGATTTGCAGCTTGCTCAAGGCTAACAAGTAGAAGAGCTCAGCTTTGGTGAAAACAATACTCCCCTCAAATAACTGAGGAGTTTAAAAACAGTGTTTAGGAATGCTTTCATGAAATGTGCAAAAGCTAAAAAGGTGACACAGAGGCACCTAAGTAATTGAAAGCCCAAGGAGAGACAACTTCTTCCAGCCTGACCTCTACATCTTTACTGTGAATATACACACTGCTTTGTCTCGATCTCTCAAACTAAATTGGATGTATTTTTATATAACAAAAGGAAATACTGAAACATTTTAAAATAATAGGAGTTAAGAATGCCCTCAATTACACTTGACATTTAAATTTAAGAGATAACTCCATTTACTTCAAGATTACACAAAACATGTAATGGAGTCTTAAGACCTATATAAATTTTAAGATCAGATGATCATTACAGTAATTGAACTATTTTGTGTGTCAAAACCTAGAAGATTCATCTTAAATGACTTGCCAAAATATTTTTACAGTAGACACATCAGTAACTTTGATTCAAACAGAAAGGTTTCATATACAAGACTACAGGCTAATAGCTTTTTTGTTTAGATAAGCAATACAACCCTGTTATTATTTAAAACGTGACCTAGAGCTGCTGTTTCATAAAGTATGCGCAGTTCAAATGGCATAAACTAGCTGAATCCTAAGACAATTCCCATGAGGGGATGGGGGGCAGGATCTGTGCTTTTTTAATGTTGTTTAGCAACATGAAACACTTCATTACTATGTTTATTTATTTATTTATTAGAGGTTACAGTAGTTACATTTCAAAATTTACAGAGTTAGGCAAAGAATACATTGTAAATACATTTAAAAAATAGTGTAACAGCATTCCCTCCAAAATCATAAAGTGAACTTTATTGGTAAACCCACTTTCATCTCATTTTCCTTAATTTCACACAGTAAAGGTTTTGTGTTTGTTTTTTTTTACCATATTAAAATAATAAAATCAAAACAACATTATCAAATGAGTATCTGTTTTCAGACTGGATCATTTTTAATATGCCACATCAAAAGATCTCAAAAACTCAAGTCTTGCTGATCAACATTCATTCTTTCAGGCTTTTTGATGACTAGATGGAAAATATCTTGGATTTGTTTTATCAAATTATATATAAAGATATAATAAAGTCTTTTTCATTGTGTGTTAAGCAAAGGCACATGGAATATGGCTGTGCATTGAAATTATCGGGAAGTGGCCTCTAGTTCTCATTACAGGATTTATTTACCCAGATGCCATCTAATGATTCATTAATTATGGAAACAGATATATTAGACAGATCTCTTCCCCAGTTTTACTTGCAAAAGTCTATCAGGAGGCTTTTGGAAACCATCACACCCTACACTCTTACATAGCCATGACAGTTAAAAAAATTCCCTGTGTAAATACAACTTAGATTAGGAAAAGGCAGCAAGCACACACCCCATACACACTCCTCCAGAAAACATTGCATTTTTGCAAATACAAACTGCACTTTCCCATGGAAGGACTGATACAGCCTTGATGCAAAGCTTTTGATGTTCCAGACTAATCCATTGTTCCCATCAGTCTGTGAGATTTAACAGAGTGTTTGAAATTGCTTCTAACTTAATAAGCCTATTTTCCACGTGCCTTCATTTTGATGATCAAACACTATGAGAGTAACAAAATTTGTGAGAAAGACTGGTTTCTAGCTTCATGTTTTCAAGGTACTGTCCATCTCTATCAATCAGCCCAAATATTTTAGCTTTTACAGTACTAATTACACAGTGCATTTGTTCTACTGCTTCCAAATGTAACTGCAGTGGTCACAGTGCAGATTCCAATTATTTTAGAAACATCTACTCAACTGATCTGATTTACACACCCTCATTTCCCCTGAAATTCATCTGAAGGATGTGACCAAAAACTACAGAATAAGTTTAATTTCTAACGAGATGAAATGCTAGCCCCATTAAAACCAATAGAAAACTTCTACTAATATCAATAGGGCTAGAATTTTATTTACCACACTCGAAAAATTACTTAAAAAAAAAAAGAGATTTACAGTATGTGAACACAGGAAGAGAAAACATATCAACACGAGAAATCAGTGAAAGTAAACACATTTCAATTTGTAAAATAACTACCAAATATAATCCTGTTTCATTGAAGTTAAAATTGGTCCTCCAGTCTTAACTCTGGCAGCTCAGATAAAATAACCTAACTATCCTGCAAAAACACCAAAAGACACTGTGAACTTAAAAAAAAGACATGTATGTTTCTGCCTGAATTATTTTATCATAATACTGTTAAAAATAATACTGAAGTGTAGTATATATTAAAGGTTTAAGATTTTTTTTTCTTTTTTTCCTTGCTCACTTATTTTTTGCAATGGAAAAACTGGAAAAAGTGTCACTGCCTTTATTTCAATGGTTTTTTTCTAAATAAAACCTGAGAATTCAGATGTTTGAAGTAAAATCCCAAATATTCAGATTTAAAAAAGGTGTGAAGGGTGGAACTTCCTAAAACCTTGCTTGCCAAACCCCACTTGAGGAAAGGAAGCAGCACAAATGCATGGGGAAGAACATGCAGCCAAGCCTGCAAAACCACTGCACATTAAAGCCCCTGGACTTTCAAGGATTTCTAAAAAGAGTCAAATTCTAGGAGAAAATCATTTGATTGTTCACTTACTGAGCTGTCAGTTTGACATTTAGATGAAGCACTTATATAAAGGCTTTTTTCTTTTGCACAGGAAGCTGTGTTTCACCTGCTGCTAAATCCTAACTCCACAGTGGTATGGGTGTTCTGTTACTCCTGTGCTGAAACAGCTGCCACATTAGAAAATATATAATTCAATATTAAAAATTACAATATAGGAACAGGTTGCCCAGAGAAGTTGTGAATCCCCATCCCAAGAAGTGTTCAAGACCAGGTTGGATGGGGCTTGGAGCCACCTGGTCTAGTGGAAAGTGGCCCTGTCTGTGGCAGGGGGGTTGGAACTAGATGGTCTTTAAGGTCCCTTTCAATCCAAACCATTCTATGATTCTCTGACCTCTCTGAATAGGCCAGTTGGGTTTAAACTGACACCATCTTCCCGGAATTACACCAGTTTACACCAGGTGATCTGACTCAATGTATTTAATCTTTGAAACCATAAGTAAAATTCTTTAAAGAAAATAGAGTGTTTCTTTACTCCATTCTGAAGTATAAAACCTAGGGAATTTATAGAAACTTTAAATTATCATCTCTGATTCTCCACATCTGTGAAAAACTATTGATTTCTCCTCTACTTGTTACATTTGGTGGTTTTCACGTAATTTCTTGAGATGTGAGCATAAACATACATTACAAATGTAACTGAGTTGGAAAGTAGGAGTTTCCTTTTGATAATCTTCGAATAAGTCAGACTGATTTCATGAAATACAGAATGGATGAGGTTAAAATTTATATTAAAATTTCAGCTGAAGCAATTTTAACTTCCCAAAAATTCATAGTCAAAGTCCTTTAAAAATAAGACCTTATAATGGAAATCATGACAAATATATGGCTGCATTTAATATAGCAAAAGAATTCCCAGAAGAAAATAACCCCATAATCTGAAAATATGTATCGAGAATCTGTTTTCTCAAAGAGATGCTAAAGTCTGTCACACACTGAAAATACAGACTCATCACTACTATTGGTATCTGAAGGTTGGTTTCTTCAGGGCTCTGAATCTCTCAAATTCACAATACAAAGCAAGGAAAGAGATGTTCCTGTTTACTGGCACAGCTTGCCAAATCCTTCATCAGGTAGATTATACTACACCTGAACAACAACAGAAAGGTGGGGTTCCTCTCTTGGTTCGAAGAGGGAGAAACATACTGCTTCACATGGAAAACAAACTCATGGACCAGATATTCGACTGCATAAATCAACACACACTTTTCATTTCAGAGGAGATGATTTATGACAGCTGAAGACCTGGCTCCAGTTTTGAGGCAAGTAAAAAGAGTAACCAAAGAAATTAATATTCACTATTTAAAATCATTGATCTTGCACAGGTGTTCTTAACACTAGATAGGTTTTATGGGGAAATTAAGTTAAAATTATATCTAATATGAACTATTCCCTCAGTCTTCTGGGTACCTTGGGATAATTTTATTCTAGAAAGAGCACAACTTTTAAATCTATGCTCAACTGCTGTCATCCTCTGCTTGTTCTTTCACATTCACAGTTGCTTGCACTGAAATAAACAATTAACAGAAATTGATGAAATTAAAAGGCCTTAAATTTTGACTCTTACTAACCAAATCCAAATTTTATCTATTAATACATGGAATGATTACAATATTTCTATTTTTTTTTAAAGACTAACTGACTGAGACATTGAAGCTTGGCAGAAATTTCACTGGCTACATTCTGAACAAAGCTCTTATCCATTTATGAGATCTGTATATAAAGGTGTTTCAGTCTGAGAGATAAATAAGTTAAACTGATCTCCTTACACAATTTGTTTACAAATACCTAATTGCTCCATATATACTATTTTATTAAAAAAAAGGTTAAAGGCATGCTTATACACATACTGAGTTAAGTGGCTGTCCTAGTTCCAGCCAGGACAGTTAATTTTTGCAATAGCCGGGACGGGGCATGGCTAGGACATGTATAGGTTACTCTATACCACCTCAGGTTCATTTTCTAGGAACAAGGGAAGGGGTCCCTTCCCGATCGTGGCAGGGGTGGTATTTTCAGGCTCTGTTGGTGGTACAGAGGTGAGCATTTGCATGTGAATCACTGGCCTCTCTTGAACACTTGCTATTAATATTGTTGCTGTTACTGTTCCTTTTCTTATCTCATTGCTGTTTCCAGGAAATTGTTCTTATCTCAACCTGTAATCTTTACCTTGTGTTTCTCCAATTCTCTTCTCCAGACCGCAGCAGAGGAGAGGGAGGGAGGAGTGAGCAAGTGGCAGATGGTTTGGAGTGGTTTCAGTGGGAGCACTAAAATGGAGAATACCATTCCTAAACCATGACAACCTTATTTAGTACCCAATGTGAGGCACAAAGGGTTGAGATAGCAACAGATCAGCCTAGAGTGGGTTGGAAACAAATTTGATCTAAGCATCTGTTGTATTAAGCAATGAACCACTGGTCACAATGTTGCTTGGTCTGTTCACGTGATTGTGGAACCTAATCCTGTATATATTCCTTGTAAATGCAATGAGCCCATCACAGTGGTCTTTTTCAGAGCAGGGAGAAGGGATCAGGCTTGCTTTATTGCTGTACTGAGGGATATCAGTTTATGACATGATAACATCAAGGCCAATGAGGGTCATTTGGGATGTGTATTCAGTGCTGCTCTTCTACCCTTACTTCAGGCACTAGCTTTGGGAGTGCGTTAATGATCATACCCAGTCTGTGGAAGGAACAGGGGAGGATGGTTTTCCCTAGCCTTTCACCCCCTTTTCCTCCTTCAGGCATGGTAGAACAGGTTCTGNTCATCATAAAGATATTTATATATATATATAAAATCTTTGAACACCAGAAGGATTTAATTTTTTCCATATATATCAGCAAATAATCTACCCTGAAGGATCTTAAATTTTAAACAGATGAGGACAAGTTTATTAAATTGCAATCAAACATAGAATAACTTGTTTAACTTTTACCTGAAATGCACAAAATTTTAGACAAGGGATTTTTCTAACAAGCTCATATCAAAATCTTTGTATCAAAATTATACATGAAGGTAATCTGGCAAGAAATAATTCCAGTACTCAAAAATCATCTCCTGCATAGTCTTTCAAACAGATACTCTGAAAATGATATAGCTCTCTAACCTCTTTTTTTTTAATGAAGGCATCACATACTTAAAATTTAAGTAAGTCTAGGCCAAGAATAATGTAAAAACATCAGTGTTAATATACTGATTTAAAAAAAAGCATCTCTTGAGTTTCTGTTACATGTTTGATCCAAACCCCCATATAAATTGATGAAAAAACTCCCACTGACTTCAGGGAGATTAAAAAAAAATAAATCAGACCTACAGAAGATATAGTGGATATTTCCAAACGGAAGAAAAGGAATTACACTAAAACAATAAGAAAAAAGTGTCTGTTTTAAAAAGCAAAATAACAGAGCATATAGCATTCTCTTTACTCAAACTATGCCCATAAAGACTTTCAATTTTCATTACTAAAATTCTGATTTAATTAGCATTAGAAACTTTTAGCAAGTTTAACTGAAGAGAAATATATATTTTTGGCAGATATAAAGAAGTTATGTGACATGAAGATTGGTCTCAATGGAAAGGTAACCAATAAAATCCCAGTGTATAGTGATAATAGTAAGAATTAAATAGAGATTTCTAATATATAATTTAAATTAATTCTACATTAAACATCACAGTTTCAAGCCTGTCTGTTTAGTATAACTATTAGTATAAAAAGAACCATACAATAGCAAGATTTTGCATTAATTAAATGAAACTAATGTTCTGGCATTCCCCATCACAAATAAATAATTATTTCAGTGGCATTCAAACATGGTTCAGAAGAAGCTCTTGCTGTCTGACCCAGACCAGCAATCTCCAGACCACTGCAGTTTATCTGACTGTCAGGCCTTCCTCTAACATCCTATGCCAAGGCTCAATCCATCCACCGACAGCTGCTTATTTTAGGACTGACAAGACTATTTTTATTCTAGCATGAAGGATGCAGTTTGATTGTATAAACAGAAAGAAAGCAGAAGTACTTTGTGTGCACAGGTCATGCATGCACATGCAGTTGGGTGTGATTTATCTCACCTCATTTCAGCCAGAAGTTATCTATTCTAAACTGTTGATAAGGAAGGTTTAGACAACTAATGCAAGAGAATGACTGCCAGAAGGTATCCTCTGTAGGTGCTTCTCTCTTCCCATTGACTCAGGAGGAGATTCGGGGAGCGGCAAATTAAACACCTAAAACGAGAGATTACTTCCACCCAAACCAAACACATATATGTGTACATGTGCCTATTAGTGCACACAATATAAGACAGCTGCTTCCATAAATATGCCATGTGCAATACAGCAGAGACATTAATAAAAACTCTGGACAGAAAATGAACCACTAAATGGGAGACCAAAAAAAAATCAGTTGTGCATATTTGTTATATATAGCTAAATCTTAAAGGTAAGCTTATTTATTATTTCTGCCTAAAATGAAGAAAAAACCCACTAATGTATGACATTTTCAAGATGAAAAACTCACAAGTAAACATAGTTAAGGAAATGTTATGAGTTTGTATCTAGTCTGGTACTTATATAAATATTTTAACATGCAAAAAGAGCATCTGGATGAATGTGTTTACCGTAGCAAACATAGCTCTACTGATTTTGGGGTATCTAAACAAGGATTTTAGGTTACATTTTCTCAAGTTTGGTGATGAAAGCTTAGGGTGGTTCCCCCTACACATCTTTAAAGGTGTTTATATGTGTGTGCTGACACATGCATGTGAGTACACTGAGGGTTTTCTTAAACAACATATATATTCTCTATAAAATGAAAAACCAAAAAAAAATAATACCATGGTATTAAAACCCAAAAGAGAAAACAAAACAAACATACGAAGAGAAAAGGAAACCTTGCTTTTAGCATAATTCAAAGTAACATCAAGATTGCAAAAATGAGGGGTTTTTTTTTAGGTTTATAATAGATTCAGATCAGGCTCTGCAATATTCCCATTTTCTGGAAAGACAGGTAGAAAACTGTTATTAAAAGTCGCTGGAAACTCTAACGTAGCATTGACATTTTGATAGCCCATGTAAAAATTAAACAACTGCTGTGGAAGTACTTGGCTATCAGGCATCTGTATGAAAGCCTCTGACTGTGTGGTAGGAGGGGTTCTTTGGACAACTAGTTGAATTTTAGGTTCCCTGGGCTCCGGTTGTTGCTTGCTTGCTTCGTCCGTGTCAAGACGAGTTAGCTTTTCTATCCACATGCGAAATTTCTCCTCTGTCTGCCTCTGCATCTCAGCAAAGCAGTTCATGGCCTCTTCCAGGACACTGACTATGCAGTTCCTATCCCATAAGGTGCCCCTGTCAAGCAGTCCTGGAATTTCCCTGGTCGCTCCTCCAGATACCCCAGCACGGTGCCCCTGTCAAGCAATCCTGGAATTTCCCTGGTCGCTCCTCCAGATACCCCAGCACGACTGAAGCCAGCTTTAAAGACATTGAGGCCAGTTGATAAGATATCATTAAGTAAGAACATATTATTGCTTATTAAGGCATGCTAACTCAAGAAAACAACTTTTCTAATGCTGTCTCTTAGATATGGCAACTGGGAAGGAATTAGCAAATATCAGCCAACAGTATTACTGTAAAAAAAAAAAATTACACTCACTGAGGTTATAATAGACATTTTGGCTTCAGAATTATTTTTATTCTAGAATTCTTAGTCTAATTCCCTTGCAATTTCTGTTTTTAATTCAACTGAAGGTGTCAAAAAACATCATACAATAACATGTTTAGTTCTGTTAAGCTGCAATACAAAATGCTATTAACTGTAAATCTGAATAATTATGCATATTTTACTTATATACTTGAACCCTTTTATAAAAGACTGTTAAACATGGACAAAATTCTACATGAGATAAAGGCTGATATAGTGACTGCAGCATTCAAAGTAGCTAAGCCCAAAGCTCTTGGTCTAATTTTGGAAAACAATAAACATCAATGAAGAAAATAAACAACAAAAACACAGAAGCATGACAAGATATTTGAATGCTATGCTAATATATGAGGTAAAAGCAACCTCTGTTAGGTCTGATGGACACAGTTCCATGACAGGGTTAATACACGACATGTAGGAGTGATCAACCTCACACCAACTAGAAATGTGCCCTTCCTCACACAAGCCACTAGCTGTGCAGCATTTCTAGCATTAATCCTAGGCAAGGCAGAAAACAGGGCATAGTTGAAAGGAAATTGTTCTCCTTCATTCTATCCATCAAAATGATGGTTAAAATGACTGGCTTTGGGATTATAAGAAAGAACTTCAGCAGCAAGAAGAAAAGGCCATCTTCATTACCTTACTCTACATATCAATAACAAAAGGCAGCAGTATCTATATTTTTATGTTTAGAGTTCACTCAGGAATCATCTAGGAAGCAATAAAACAAAAAAACCCCAGAGGCTTTGTACCTGTTTGAGGAATAATAAACAATATATGCATGCCATCCAAACACACAAACATTACTTAAGGTAATTCTGAAACAAGACAAGCATCACATTAAACTACACAAAGCAGCTACAGAACGTGACAATTTAATATGTAAATATGAAACTTGTGGGATCCTCTAGCTTAAGAATAATAGAAAATATCCTAAGAATGAGAGAAATCATTGCACAACCAAACCAAATATTTACTAACAAAAATATAAGGCACTAAATCTTTTTTGGGATTTCACTCTGTACATTAAATTACAGTCTTGCCTAAACAACACATTCTTTTTTTGGAGCTATATAAATGAGGTATATATAAGACCTTCAGTAACAGCCAAACAAAGCCCAGGATTATCATCTTTTTTTCTGAGCAGCAGCAATACTACCCATCAGAGGCCAAAAATATTCTATTAAACCCCCATCTGTTTACCTATCAGACAGGCTGGGAATTCAGCATTCATGTCTTCTACTCAAAAATAAATATATACTTTATAGTAACTAATTAACATCCCTCTGACTGCATTTTAACTAAAATAATTTCGTAAAATGGAACCTTTTCCCTAAAATGTGGTTCCTTTTACATATTCAATGTCTTTTTCCTCCGTGAAAAAAAAAATCTTTCCATTTATATACTCCTAATATTGAACATCCAATATGATACTGTTCATCTTCAGTCAGGGATCTTATCCTAAAATCAAGTAACTGACAGTCTTTCCGATTTCCATAGGCTTACGAACAGACATCTCTAAGTAACATTGAGTAAGTTTTAATTGCAATTTAAATAAAAACTATTGATGATGGTATGTGAGACATCCTAGCCAGGTTTTTAAAGTTAAGAATGAACTAGCATGGTCAAAGTTGATACAATTGTTTTCAAACTGAAGAAACTAGGTATTGAAATATATAATACCCTGCAATACTATTTTTAAAAGGCATCATTCATAGTACATCTACAATTTATAGTAGCAGCAAATCAGTGTTTCAAATGCTTCCCTTGCAGTTCTTATAACAAGCCTTACTCAATCTTTTCTTTATTTGTGGTTTCAGAGTTTAAAAAAAATCAAGCCAAAAAAAAAAGCATTTTTATATTAAAAATATTAGCATTTATCTAACTGGTCTCTTTCCTATCTAAACTTACAACTCTATAGTTTTTTTGAAGTTATGCCAAGTTAAAGAAATTTGCAATTACAAAAGGGGTCTGAAGCCAAGACTCATATCTTATTTTCAAAACTACCTCCTGCAAAACAGCACTTAAGAAAAGACTCAACACTGTCTCTTTATGTGATCTATTAAGCATCATCTAAATAATAACCAAATCTACAGTTATTTAATTTAGGAAGTCTGACAATTTAAGGAGATATGTTTCATCTTCATTCTAACTAGCAATGGTGTATTCTTTCATGTTGTTATGCTTACTGATATTTCCAAATGAGTATCTTGCAGCAAATCCTTTTTAATAATTTTTTTTTTCCCCTGTTCTTATATAAGTGTCATCCCGAGTTACTTGAACCAAATTTATCCCTTGCAAGATGCTTTGTCAAAGGTCTATGTACAGTTCTTGAGAGGAAGTAACCTGGTTGAGAGTCCCTCATACATACACACACTGTGCCTCCCCCTTTGGATTCCTTCATATTAGAAAAAAGTCTCTTTTTTTTCCTTTTTTTTAACAAAGTGAGCTGCAACACATTTTCAACATCAACACACAAACTTTTCAACAGATTCTACTGAAAGCCTAAAACATGAGTTACCCTGTCCTAAATTACAATGTAATATATGCCCAAGGTATGTATTCTATCACCATCTTCATGAGCTGTTGAAACCAGGTGGGGCAGTGTTTCCCTTGCCCCCTCCCTCCAGACTATCTTCTGTTAATGGGCCCATTAATGCCTTATTGCATGACTCCTAGGTAACTCCCTCCGGGAGCTCTCTCTGTTTAATGGGCAATCAAGAACCCAATGTATGACTCATAAAATTACATCATTCCATTGTGAGATGCTCCACTCAGGGGGAGGAGCCAAGCATTCCCACCTGGATATAATCTAGGATTTGGGACAGCACAGGGAGCCCTTACCCACTGGACTCACAGAGGACAAGAGCTACCAGACCTTTCTATGGGATCACTGCTTCAAAAAGACTGCTTCATCTGGACTGCTACCACCACCCTAACTAATAGGGTGTCAGGTTATGCTATTGCATTTATTTTATTTTGCCTTTTTTTTTTCCTTCCTATTAAATTGTATTTCTGACTTTGAGTCTCTCACTGGTTTTGCTTTCAAACCAGCACACACCTTTATTTCAATTCAGAGTTTTCTGAGTTGTAAAAAGCACAATAATGGTGAAATGCCAATATTTTCCTAATTATATTTGAATTTTTAAAAACCTTTTTCTTCTTTCAAAAAAAGTGTTTACATAGAAATAAATATTGATTCCCCGACTTGCTCTCATGCCAATTTCATTCAAAGTTAATTTGCATGGTCAAATTTGAAATTGTTTAAAGGAAAAACTTTCAACAGCAGCAGATCTAGCAGAACCTATTCAAGGATTCAAAGATCATCCTCTTGGACAGTGAATGCTATCTAGGGTTTAAGAATGGCAAAATCTTAAATGCCAACAGAGAGGCTCAGTCATTAAAAGATAAGAAATTGCTCTTTGTCTGCAGTAACTCAAAAAGTCCTGGAATTCCCTTGAATTAAAGAGTCTGAGATTATGACTGTTCAGTCCAGTGAGAAGATTCTCAGTACCACCCTTGAAGTTTGGATTGAACATGTATTTTCAGATGTAAATTAACAGCACAGAAAGCATTCAGAATAACATAACTTATATTCTGCTTAGGTCTTATGGAGCTCACAACACTTGCATTGAAGTATCACCAGTAAGATCTCAACTCTTCAATCTTCCTTGAGCAGAAAACCAAGCCTGACAGTATTTTAATGCACATGACATTTGAGTTCAGCAGAGAGAACTGACTCTACAGCATAACTGTTGTTTGTAACTTCATGACATTATGTATTCACTAAACATTTTCCTTACCTTACTAGTTTAGCCAAACCCACGCTATTTAAATGGACGAAGTTTAGTTACACAACATGAAAGACTACTGTATTCTCAAATGTGGCACTTCACTTTTAAGACCACACACAAACTGTTGGCTGTAACAATACATGCACTGAGAGAAGGTTAAGAGCTAAAATATGCATAACCTTCATACACGAAGGCCACATTAACTGTCACTAAAAATTTTAGAGCATCTCTGTTGGCAAAGCTATTTTTCAGACTGGTTGAAAATCGGTGCCAATAATAAGCGATGTTGAGACAGTAACCAGCACTACAACTGAAGTGTCCAAATACACTGAGGGGAACACAGACTACCTGTAAGACTCTTCTGCATCAATGCATACAGACTTTCAAAAGTAACTGCAAAAGCTTTTTCATGCTTATGTCCTGATACTCAAGTTCAAGCATCAAGTTAAACCTCTTTTGACTGTGTGCAGAGGACATTCATGCACTGAATTTCAAGTAATGTTTTTTGATACCTTGTAATAATTTCTAACTATGTGTTCCTTCCCTAAATTTTGAAAATATTCACAGTGTAATGCCAAGTGCACTAAAGCAGCTTTCTAGTCTAGAAAAAGAATTTAAGTACTTTGCCAGTTCCAATAAGAGGGATCGCAAATGGCATGTGAACCTACCACTGTGATGGAGAGCTGGGACTCCTACTCACACTCACAGCTCAACTGCATCTGTTAAGACCACAATATTTCATTAACCACAAGTTGCATAGGATGCATTTTTGGCCAACCTTGTCCTTATGTTTATAGAGAATGTTTTTCTCTTGCACTTGGAAAACATTCTCCACAAGCCAAAGTAATTTCTATTTAAAGGAAAACCACAATGTGGCAGGTACACATTGCACCTAATTGCAGCAAAAGGACAGCTCAAATATTTGAATGTCATAAGTGGAATTCAGCATAAAGCAAATGATATGTGCTATGAATAAGCATCACTGTTCCTCAGGATGGTTTGTGCACTCCCATATCTTGCATCACAGGCAAAACTGGGCCTTAGTATAATCATCACTAAATAATCAAGTTCTTCTGTGTACTACAATGGGACCTTTTCACTGCAAGCATCTCATGGTTAAGACCAAGAACTCAAATACAGAAGAGCCTAGTGACACAAAGTACCCTAGAGTGTTTTCAGGTCTCTGCAATGGAGGTCAGAAATCTAAGCAGATGTGAAAATACCGTGGTGCCTTCCTGGGTCACAAGATCCTTTTATGACTTAAAAAAAAAAAGAATATAAGTTGGGGGACTTATTGTGTAAGTTTGGTGGGGTTTGTGAGGTGGGGAGAAACCTGTCCCAAAACTCAATGAAATAGTCTTCTTCAACAGGCTTTAAATGAGGCTTTAATTGCCCAGCCAAGTATAAATATAGCAAAGAAAAAGGCATAAAATTATAAAAGCTGGAAGTCTGAGTAACTGTTAAATTAGTAAATATTTTTGATCACTATTACAAGTTAACTACACAATGATTATAGACTATGCCTTTCCCAGACTTTCTAATAATAAACATTTACTTTGTGCAACCTGCTTCCTAGCAATATGTGGGAAAAATCCCAGTTCTCATGATGAGAGAATCATTCACCATAACCAAGTCAATTAAAACAGTTATTTGTAAAATCTGCTGCAAATATTTTAATTCATCTAGCAAACATTAGTTCAGCAACTTAAGACTAATTATTGCGGTTTTCCTTTAAATCTTCTTGCCCTATGTAAGCTGATATTTATCTCCAAAAAAACCTAACACCCCAACTTCTAACACAAGAGGCAAAAAGGCATGTAATCTAGTAAAAATTGGTAAACCAAAAAGTTTATTTTTATGTGATTTTATTTTTGATTGCCATATGATGATGATTCTGTGGTATAATATGCTGAAATAATTTTTCACACAAAATCCTATCCACAGCACTTGAGCTAATAAAATAACAAAGACTCAGCAGACAAAAAACTTGAATAATTAATGTTTCTTTTGCTAATAAAATTATGAGAAGGCCCCTATAATTTTCTGCCTATAATCTTAACACAGATGTGTCAGAAAATTAAAAATGTAGAAATTATAGATCCTTATGACAGGAAAATGGTAACAGCATTGTCTAGGCATGTTGAAAATTTAGGTGTGGATAAAGCTTGGGCACCCACGTAAACAAATTCATATTTATATCCTAAAATAGGTGATCAGCTGCAATCTGCAAGAACTTACAATAAGGCTAAGCAGGTTTGTCA
>WBMY01007648.1:7614-18739 GCA_013397315.1 Donacobius atricapilla
GGAGGTACGAACATAGATGGGAAGGAAGGAAGGAAGGAAGGAAGGAAGGAAGGAATCAAAAATTAAAATAGAGCAGAGCAGCCACTCAGATTGGAAAACATATTTGTACGAGTACCCCATAAGGATGGCCTGGTTTCTTGTCTTAGGTACTCTTTCATCAGCTCTGTATTGAATTCTACAACCCATGGTTGCAGCCAAAACATTTAAAAGTGAGAGAGAGAACAACAAATTGGCTGTTGTCCTTTAATGCCTTCCCACAGATTAATGAGTGATCCATAAGAGGATTAGGACCAGAGAGAACTCCTCTCCAATGGGGCATTTGAATGTTTGTTCTTGAAGCTTTGACAAAAAATGAGCAGTTTTAGTTAGAAGCTCGTGGTTAAGCTCACTCTCACAAAAATGGGATTGCTAGGGTCACGAAAGATATTGTTGATTTCAAAGGGGTTTTTTAAGGTTTATTGCCAAATTGTGGTAACATCAAGCCAACGCCCAGCACCTACAGGTGTTGCCTGTCATCATGTATAACTTTTGCTGGAGACAAAGGAAAAAGTTCCCCCTCTGGAATACTTGGGTCAGAAAATTCTGTCGCAAAAGCAACACCAGTGGAAATTAATTGATCTTGCAGGGCTATGGATTTCATCTCTTGGCATCCTATAAAGGTCACCCTTGTAATATGATTAGAATGAGGGAATTCATAATTCTAACTTCTTATGTTATTATGAAAGCTGGACAAGGAGTTTAGTACATCTGGTCTTATTCTGAGTTCATAGTCACTGAACAGAACAATTTTTATTTCTCTGAAGACTTCTTGCAGGAGTTGGAAAAATTCTTACATGACACATCTTGAAAGGATGAAAACTTCACAGGAAAAAGACCCAGGTGCAGTCCTGAAAACACAATATTTCTCTTGAAAGTGCGGATCTTTGAAAATAAAACCATTAGTAAGTTCTGTATTTCACTTCGATGTTTAAGAAAGGAAGCAGCATTTTTCAGGTTGATACTGATTCTCTAAGCTGCCTTTAGTACTTGAAAAAATGCACTAGTAAGTCAAAAGAGAACTCTAATATTTCAATTTTCTCAATTTTCTTTCTATCGTCATTTCATTTCCTTAACTGAATACCTACACTTGGATAGAAACACACACACATATCTGTATGTACAGCAGCTCTTTTAAGAAAAGTTCTGATATTTTGGCTTTTGAGGGGGCTTTACTCATTCAGGCAGTGTATAATGTTGCCTTTTAATTAAATTTTTGCTGTCCCTGCCATCACACTTCTTAGATACCTTTCATAATTGATCATTACTTTTAATACAGACTCTGGAATAAATGGATATATTGGCTTTTGTTATTATATTGTTTGCCTTTTTAATATGATGGAAGAGACATCACCAAGAAAAAGAAATTTAAATTGATTTTAAAATAAATTATTGAAATATAGACTTCCGGGAAGGAAAACTTACAGGTGACTTTGAAAGCGAGATTGCTTCTAACAAAATATTTCCACTAACTATATCACTTCATTTTTTGTCCTTAGAAATCAGTGTTCTCAAAGCAGCATAAAAGCCACGCAGCCTAGAAACCACTTCCAAATTAACTAATTGCCTCAAACATGTATGTTTTTGCAAATGAAATTCATCCTTGAAACTCCTCCCAGTCTCAAGAAATGCCATTATACAGTTACCATTTCTAAAGTCCGCAGTGCCAAGTCTCATTCGCCTACACCATGGAACAGCCCATCAAGTACAAAAAAGCCTGACAAAAACTGGAGTGGAATGGGCAGCGCCCTAAGCCGTTCAAGTGAAATTTGATCTGTTTGTGTGAGAGTGATATGAAATCAGACATCCTTTCATTGCTAGCATAGATTTTCAAGTGATGAGCCTTAAAGGATAACCCGAAACCAAGGGACTGGAGCAGCCTCATGACTGCATGGTCCAGACTGCACTTTTTCTGGTCAGATTTCTGTAGATGGTTGAGGTTAATTCAAACTGGGTCTGAAAGCCTCTATTTTCCACCCAAATGACACATTATTCTGGTGGGACAGAACCAACAGCAATTTCACATACTCAAAACCTCATTAAAAACTACTAAAAATGTGTCATATTAGCAAGAGAGTTGCCCAGAATTCAACACAACACATGCTTATTTTGCTTTCTTTAATAATCTTCGCATTCCTGTCAAACTTGATTAAAACAGACATGTTCAGATAAAGTAATATTCTTTTCTCCTCCACATTTAGTACCAGAAGTTGGCTGTCAAAAGAAAGTTATCAGTTTCACCAAGCAGATACAGAGAACCACCCTAATGCAAATTGTTGGGATTGCATATGCTACAAATCACTTTTTTTTTTTTTTTTTTTTTGTCTGGTTTTGGTTCCACTAAAAAGTTCCTGATAAGCTCCTGTTATTGGCTGGTAACAAGAGATAAAATTTTAGGTGGATGAAGACATATAGTGGTCCCAAACAGCACTGCCATTATCAGCTTCATCATATCAGGTGAGAAAAATCTTTGTTTCCAGCCTACACAGTTTGGTAGCTTTAGGAAATGACATGCACATTCAGAGAATTCTGTTTTCAGGGTACGCAACATTACAAATAAGCAAACAAAGCAAAACACAAAAAACAGCAACCAAAACCAAGCCAAAACCAAACACCCCTCCCATACAATATCTGAATTGTAACGGACAGAATTACTCCTTATTTAATACTTTGGTAAGTAGAGGTTTTTTCCGTGTTGAGACGCGGATATTTCTGGATGCTTAGCACCTTGCTTCTTGTGGCTTTTCTCTGGAGTGCAAAAAAAGCAGAGATTATACTTCTATTTGATGATTTTTCAAGACCTGCACATGGGACTGACGTGGGCAAAAGCTGTATACAAAACCTTTGGGCACAAGCTGTGGGAGTTGACAGCCTGACACTGAAAAAAAAGCTGACGTATATATAGAGGCCTTTGAGATCCCTGGCCACAAAAAAAGGGGAAAAAAGTGAAGGGAGAGAAAGCAAAAGAAATTCCAAGACATTTCTCACGGAGATGCTGTATCTACTCCTTAAAATGCCCTTCAGTGAAGCTATTTGGTAAGAAATTCACTCTCACTCTCCACTCTGGTCTTCTAAAAATTGCACATTCCAGTGACAGGTAGCATCCAAGTCTGGAGCAGTAAACCACACTGATTATTCACACAGTAGACACCTTCCAAAGATAAGCATGGAAGTTCCATTTCTTTAATTAATAGGAAATAATTATCTGTATCCTTCAGGCAATTTGGCTGTATCATCCCAAGCTAAGGGCAAGGAAAGGAATAGGAAGGAACTACATCAAAATAAGTATATTCAAAAGAATGCAAATTTGCTCTGATATTCTCCTTATATGCCTTAAATCCAAAGACAGGCTGCAGAGTCCATGTAAAGACTCGAACTCTAGGGACTTTTTGCATGCATATTTTTAAGCCATGCCAAAAGCAGACTTGCAATGAATCATGGCAAATCACAGCTGAAATTCTGCGGAAAGGCTTGCAAAGCCACAGCCTCTACTTTGCGCTCCCATTTTCAGTTCTGAATAACCTGACCCGTGGAAAGTCTTGCTTTTGCAGAAAAATTTTGGACAGACCCTCATAACAAACTAAATCCACAGACAGCGTTCTCCAGCTCAGAGCAGGGGTCTGTGCTGCCCTTCCAGGCTGATTTCGGTAATTCTGGCAGAGAGCTCTGTCTGCTTGTGGGGAGGAGAAAACTAAGAAGAGACTGCCTGAAGGCAGGGTTCTCCTCACATGTTCTGCCTGTCTATCCTTCCTGCACACAGAAGCAGGCTGGTGACTTGGACATGTCCCTGGCCTTTCGCTGTGGTTGAGCTGCCGCTGTTAGACCATGGCCTGGAGCTGGGCTGGTGACAGCGTCTCTGACCACGTGAGGATATTAGAAAGGCAGACAATCACATGAAAAGTGGATATGCAGGTACAAAAATCCAATAACAGAGATTAAAGTAAAGCTAATGAAGGCCAGGAGCCTCTGAGAAATATGCTTAGGAGCATTAAAGGTCAAAATCCCTACATGGAAAAATGTAAAACGCTGTTCCTCAAAATACCAAACAAAGAAAGCCGTATCAGATTCTTCTCTGGCAGAAAGCTACTGAGATGCTACCTAGAAATAACAGGTAAAATAGCTCCCTGAAAACAGGAACATCACTAGCCAGAGCATAAATCCCCTGAGATCAATATCTCACCTGGCAGATCAAGCTCAATTACATGAAAATTCATAAGGAACAGACATAACCCAGGCTTTTTGGACTCAGGGTAATAAACATCCTGATGATGCAGGCACCATCTGCCTAGAACAGGGATATTTTCCCGTTCCTGAAAGATGCTCCATTGTTTTAAAACCAGATTCAAAGCACAGGGATACTGACACTCATTTTGTCCTCATCTGCACTTATGAGAAATATATATACATATACAAACTTATACATAAAAGTATATATATGCCTATACAGATGCAAACACATACTTGCAAAAACACACTACACAAACGTGTGTCAAAATGTGAACCCAAACCTTACAGCACTGTCATACAGAATTGAGTTCCAGAAATGTTTGGATAATGCTCTCAGGCACAAGTTGGGTTTTTTGGGGTGCCTTGCACAGGGCCAGGAGTTGGACTCGATGATCCTGGTGTGTTCCTTCCAACCCAGCATGATTTTGTGATTTATTTTTCTTGCACCAGAGAGGGGATCTTGTCAAAGTTTTTTTGAGAGAAATGTGAATTCATGTTTAATAACAGCTACAAAAACACCTCTCGTCAAATATCATAAAACAAACTCTAAAGAAACATAAGCAATTGTGTGGTTTTTCTTCACAATTAGGACATTTTGAAAAAGGCATAGGGCTTCATTTTTATTGCCCAGTTCTACAGCAATTCGTCACTTTTATGTTCTTTGTCAACAGAGAAAGACCAGGCTGCAAAAGAGCATTTCCAAGATTAAAACTGCTCATGAAGTTCAGCACTTGACAGCCTAAAGGTCAGCTTCTGCAAATGCAGACAGCAAGAAAGAGCAACCTGTCCTGGGCATCCTTGAAAGCAGAAGATAATACCAAGGAACAATCTTTGTGACTGACAGAAAGGCTCCAAGTGTTACAGTTATTTATAAATTGGCTTTAAAGTTCTTGTCTCTTAGTGCATGTTGCTGTGCACTGGTAGAAATACCATGAAAGGAAACCATATCTGAAATAAAATTATGGACAAAGAAATAACCTTTTCAACACACGCTTTACTGAAGTCTTGCTGAAGTCAGTTTTATTACCGAGATCTGTCTAACTGCTACATTTCTTCAACAGGAGAGTGTTTTATTCTTTATGTTTTGAGATACTTTAATATTAATAATTACTTAAGATGCTTTAAGAGATCTGACTAATTAGCCTTGCTGCAGAAAGTTTCAAGCATCAGAAATGTGGATTATAACTGAAAATTAACAGGCAAAACTTGATGAACTAAAAGCAGGGAAAAAACCCTAAGCAAACAAAGTGTACATTAAGATTCCTGAGCTGGCTTAGAAGATACTGCCATCATATCAACAGCACTTCAAGGCAGAACTAAAATCTTATAAAGAAGAAATCTTAGGACAGTAACTGAGTAAAGTAAATGTAGCTACATGCAGAAGTCATCCCTAATTAGATGAAGAATCTGGACAGGCTTTCTCCGTTGGAGATCTGTCTGAAGTCTTTGACTAATGCTGTAGGGCAGAGAAACATATTTTCATAGCTCTGTAACAGTCTTAGTCATCATCAGAAACCAGAAACTGTGAATTTCCACCTAATTTTGCTTGTGCTGATAAATGAAAGTAGTTGCCCAACAACTCCTTTTAGAATATGTTCTCTGTAAAAATCTCCCCATGCTTCATGATATTAGGAACATCCCAAAAGGAAAAGTTTTCCCACTTAGAGAGAAGACAGCTCACTAAGAAGCCTGGGTAATATCTTGGGAGGTAAATATTGAGGGCGTTTTTAAGCATCAGCTTAGTCTGATGATACACTGAGTTTTTAATAAAAGAATCAGAATTCATATAGGTAGAATACAGGGAAATATATGCAAGACCGATGCTATAGTTTTAAAAACAAAACAAAACAAAATAATCAACCAACAACAACAACAAAAAAACCCACAAAAAAAATCAAACAAAAAAAAACCCAAACCAAAAACCCCCCCCAAACCCTCCCCCCCCACACAAACCAAAACAAAAACAACCCCACAAAGACCAGATAAAAACAGTAAAACAATGGTGGTAAATGTTTCCTACAAATAAAATTAATCTGCATCACACTGCAGAGTGCAGATAAGGTACTGAAGACATGATTCTGCCAAAATGGCTCAAATGATCATCTTTCTTCTTTAAAAGGTTAAGTTTTAATTTAAGTGGCAACACAACAAAACCAAACACACTTGCAATCTTACTCGCAAATCTTCCAACAATGAGCAGCAGACATCCTTAGTACAATAATTTTGCTTGAAATTACCTCCCGGCACTCTGTCACGGTCTTCAGGCAAAAGTCTTACTCACTGAGGTGTTCCCATTGCTCTGAAGATGATTTTTTCCAGTCTTTATTGAGGCTTTTTGGCACTGTGTAAAAAAATTAAATATGCATGAGCTCATATTTGATGTAAAAAGTCAAGTTTTGAAAAAAAAGTATATACATAACACCAGTGGTACACATATGATCCATGAAATGCTGGTAGAGTCAGTCCAGTTTTCAGTCCAGTTCCTGAAATAAAAGGAAAAGAATGGGAAGTGTAGTAATGTCGTTTTCTCTCCTCATTTCTTAGACAAAAACTTAGTGGACATAAGAAGTAATATTTGAACACACACATGAGAGTGTGATAAACATCAAAACACACTTCCTTAATATTAATTACAGCTTGGGGAAAAAAAAATCCAAGCGGATGACTCATAATTCTTCAGGACACGATAACTGCTGATTGGGGAAATTTTACTAAAAAATACAGCAGCATGTTTAAACAATCACATCTGCACGAGACATTTCCCAGTGGAACAAGATGATCATTAAGGCCTTTTCCATCCTTAAGTCTATAATCTACATTGCCTATCCCGCTCAGGATTAAATCTGCTCACAACTCCTCCAAAAATTCAAATATTACAGGCATACAAAAGTAGAAATTGAGGAGTTTTGAGTCAAAATATATGATATTTGTAGGTCTGTAAGGTATAAAATATCAGCAGGGGAGGAAGAAGAATTTTCCTTTTAACACAGTATGACTCATATTCTTAAGAGCACCATCTCACAGCAGACAGAAAGGTATTGTTCAGAATTCATTAGGCAAGGTAAACTGGTTGCTATATCCTTTTTTTTGCTGCTAGCTTCATATCTCTCTCTTCTTCCAACAACTGAAAGGCTGCATAACTGGCTTTTAAAAGCATTGCATTTGATACTGTTTCTTTTCCAGAAGAGATTTGGCTATTCTCACCGTGTTGAGATCAGGAGAAAATACAATGCAGTAAGCAAAGGAAAGATTATCATTTCCTCTTGGTTTTTTTCTCTTTGTTCACCTAATTACAAAGTAAAAGAAACTCAAGATTGAAAGCATCTATCTCTCATGTTATTTCAGAAGCAATATTATGAAAATGGCAAACTAAGATCCCCTTTCTACAAGCACTAATTGGATTTTATTGAATGATTCCCAACGATTGTAAATTCATGCATAAATACTTGTGGCAACTGTGGACTTCTAGTTTTTGAGTTCCCACGTGTAAATATGTTGCTATAATGCACATTATGCTACTGCCAGATGTTAAATGAGTATCCCTGTAGAAGTGGAATTTGTTCAGCTAGACTAAACTCTCACAATAATCCTAAGCAGAAATATGCTCCCAGAGTTTTTATTCCCCAGTGAACATAAGCAAATGTATGTATGTGTTTGTGAGGGAAAGCCATGTATCTCCTCAGCAACAGGTAAGTTAGAATGGGCTTGTTTGAAATGTCTACAAAATAGGATGCTGAAAAAAAAATAAAGGTCACATAAGAGGCAAAAGTCTTGCAGAAAACACATTATTTACAAGCGTCTACGGTAATTTTCCCAGGAATTTCTTAATAATTTTGTTACTATCTTTACCTCTAAAACATGTTTTCTGCACAGGACCAGGCTCTATACTGTTGTAAGACAGTAACATCAGAATCAGACGGATTTGTTTATGCTACTTTTGTTGTCTACATTGCAATGAAGGTAATTCATCATAATTTTGAGCCTAAGCATTTGTGGAACAGATTTGTTGATAATCTTTATGAGTAGACTTAATCCTTTTCAATGATTCCTTTCTTATTCTGTTAAGAGCTTCTCCAAATCCAATGTTTAAATCAAAATCCTTGTCTATTGTTAGATGGGTAGAAGACTAAAAGATTTGGGTTTTAATTTTTTTTTCATGCTAGCACATATTTCATGGTTGGGAGTACATCATCTAACTGGCTGTTATTTCCTTTACTTAGGGATTTATGCAAAAGAGGAAATATTTTCTCCCACCTGCATCCAAGAAATGTTAGTCACTCACCCTCTATTAATATTGTGTTAATCACAACAGATTTCTGACACTTAGAAGAACTCCTCCTTGGGATCTCACAGAAAGTTTTTCTTTCCTTTTCTTTACCCAGAGTTTATAGAGCTGATGAGAGGCAGGTGCAGGTTTTCCTTCACATCAGTTTCAGAGCATAAATACAAGTGCTGGTGTTTTACATCCCGCTGTGGGCTCCAAACTTTCGGTTATTGGATGTGACATAGAAAGAGAAAAATTGATCATAGCAGACACATCACTAGTTTGCAAAGACTTGACTAAGCTGCTTTATGCATTTGACTCCAGGAAAACCAACACAGCTGTCATTTTCCTGAAAACCTTTACCCAGACGAGTGCTAAACACTTAAGCGCTGAGTGACATGGACCTGGAAATCCAACATATTTAGGAGAAGTGTTCCACTCCTGCTTTAATAAGCCCAGTCAAATCCCAGTCCTCTTTCTTTATGCATTTTAGATTGCTTTTCCAAACCACTGCTGAAGGTCAGTGCTGGAGTGCCTCATTCTAAATACTCTTTGTGGTCTAATTGGATTTTCAGTGCTTGGATACTGTTCCAATGAAAATCATTAGAAGCTAGTTCTTATTTTTAACCAGCTTAACCATAATATTCTCATTATCAACTACCTAATTAGGCTTTTGATAACCCTACTTGACATCTTACTGCATGCTTGAAAAGCTAATTTTCTTTAAACTTTGGCTGTTCACAGTAGTTTTCTTAACATTTTATCTTGAACAAATAGGCATGAAGATCAAGAGAGATCAAAAATAATCAAAGCTTCTTCCCTGCATTAACATCCTTACTCAGTTTGTTACCTCATGCAAGTCTTATTTCAATGTTTCAGCATTATTCAAGAATTTCTGCGTAAATGAAATAAATTATATTGTTCTGACCTCATATCACATTAAGGCTAAACATGAAATCATGGGCTCATAAAGGTTGGAAAAGAAAGGTTATCAAATCCAGCCATTAACCCAGCACTGCCAAGCCTACCACTAAAACATGCCCCTGAGTGCCACATCTACATATTTTTAAAATCTGTTTAGGGATGGTATCTCTACCACTGCCTTGGGCAGCCTGTGTCAGAGCTTAACAACCCTTTGGTGTAGGAATTTCTCTTCATATCCAACCCAAACATACCCTGGCACAACCTGTGTCCATTTCCTCTTGTCCTATTACTTGGTACTTTGGACAAGAAATGAACACCTACCTAATTACGGTGTTCTGTCAGGGAGTTGTGCAGAGCCAGAAGGTCCCCCCTGAGCCTCCTTTTCTCCAGGCTGAGCCCCTTCCCCAGCTCCCTCAGCTGCCCCTGGAGCTCCAGACCCTTCCCCAGCTCTGTTCCCTTCTCTGGACACGCTCCTGCCCCTCAGTTCCGTGTCGTGAGGGGCCCAGAGCTGGACACAGAGCTCGAAGTGTGGCCTCAGCAGTGCCAGCATAGGGACGGTCGCTGCCCTGCTCCTGCTGCCGCACCAGGGCTGGGACAGCCCAGGGCCATTGGCCTTCTGGGCCACCTGGGCACCCCTGGGCTCGTGTCCAGCTGCTGCCACCAGCACCCCCAGGGCCTTTTCCTGCCCCTCTGCCCCAGCCTGCAGCTGCAGGGGCCGTTGTGCCCCAAGGGCAGGACCCAGCACTTCCCCTGGTTGTACCTCACCCCACTGGCCCCATCCCATGGATCCAGCCTGGCCAGATCCCTCTGCAGAGCCCTCCTGCCCGCCAGCACATCCACACTCCCTCCCAGCCTGGTGCCTCATCCAGACCTTTGGTGAAGATGTTAAAGAGGCCTGGCCTCAGTTCTGATCCCGTGGGAGCCCCACTGGTGCCCAGCCCAGCTGGACATCCCTCCATGCCCCACCACTCCCTGGCACTGGACATCCCTCCATTCCCCACCACTCCCTGGCACTGGACATCCCTCCATTCCCCAACACTCCCTGGCACTGGACATCCCTCCATTCCCCAACACTCCCTGGCACTGGACATCCCTCCATTCCCCAACACTCCCTGGCGCTGCCCTCAGCCCGTTCTTCACCCAGGGGACAGGGCCCTGCCCATCAGCAGCCAGTTTCTCCAGGAGATGCTGTGGGAAAGGCGTCAAAGGCTCTGCAAAGTCCAGGCAGACACATCCCCAGCCTGTCCCACCCCCTGAGCAGGTCAGCTTGTCACACGAGGAGATCAGGCTGGTCAGGCAGGACCTGCCTCTCCTAACCCCAGGCTGGCTGGCCCTGATGCCCTGGTCCTGTTCTGTGGCTGGGGGCACTCAAGGTGATCTGCTCCATGGCCTCCCTGGCACTGAGGGCACGTGACAGGCCCATACTTCCCTGGATCCTTTTTCCACTCCTACTTGTAGATTGTCCTCACATTTTCCAGTTAACTGAGACCTCCCTGGTTAACCAGGGCTGATTAAAAATAAAGGAAAGGTGCTCGGTGAGCTCTTCTGCCAGCTCCCTCAACATCCTTTTGGGGAGCCTATCCAGCCCCAAATAATCACTGTGATACATAGTACTTACTACAAACATTCTTTTTTGGGGGGGAACCCCAGCACAAACAAACAAACAAACAGAAA
>WBMY01007683.1:0-26107 GCA_013397315.1 Donacobius atricapilla
ATCCCTCCGGGTCCGGTTCTGGTGTTGGAGCAGCTGTTCCTGCTGGGAGCAATCCCATCTGGAGCACGTTCGGGGTGCTGGGGCCCTGTCCCAGCGTTGTTCCCCCATTCCTGGCCCAGCCTGGAATTGTGCCGGGATTGCCCAGGCCTGGGGCAGCACCTGCGCTTGGCCTGAGACGGGCACAGACCCAGCTCTCATTTGTTTGGGTTCGTTAGTGGGAAACCAACAGTGGCATTGATAAAGACACATTGAGCAGGACGCAATGACCAGCACACACAGACTGGGACATTCCAACCAGGACACGCTGGTCAAGACACGCTGGTCAGGACACGCTGACCAGGACACGCGACCCAGGACACGTTCATCAGGTCACAAACACCTCCAGGCCAGCAGAGTCCCTGTGCTCATCACCTGCAGGAAGTAGAGGGTTCAGGTTTCAGGCTGGGCCACAGAGGGCTCAGGACACGGCATGGCCCCTGCTCACCATGGCCAGGGATCCTGGGGCCCTGGGTGCCACCAAGGCAGCCTCACCTGCCCTTGGGGAGGTTGGGCACAAGCTTTGCTTGCAGCCGTCGTGGTGCTGGGCAAGTGGGTGCTGTGGGAAAATCTCATTAATGGCTTAATTGAATTGACTCAAAGGGGGAGAATCTGCACTGCCTGGACAGTGTGGCCTGACCACCCTCCTCAGAAGTGGCCAAGATAAAGACCAATTCCATTCTTGCATCTTGGGCAATTCCTGTCATTGACACCCAGCATCAGGTGCCAGAGCTCCAGGGTACCAAAAACATAATTTCCATTGCTGATTGGGGATTAGTTATTTGTGCCGTGTGAACTGGGTGTGATTACGTTAATTAACACAGCTCCTTCCCGCCTGGCTGAACCTGTGACCTGCAGCATCCGAACACTTCCCAAGGTCCATAATCTGGGGAGCTGAGCAGTGATTACCCCAGATGAGGGTGGCACCAGCAGGCCCCGAGGGCTTGTTCTGCTGACCACCCAAATTCAGCATCTAACAGTGGTGAGGCCACCCAATGACCTGGCTTGGCACCCACCAGTGAAATCACAACTGTAGATGGCCTGGCCATGAAATCATGGAATCTCAGACTGGTCTGAGTTGGAAAAGACCAAGAGATGACCTTGTCCCACCCACCTGCCATGGGCACCACCACGTGGTGACGTGGTGGCTGTCCCAGCCCTGGGCAGAGGGAACGAGCACCACTGGCCTCAGAAGCCACCTCATCATTATTTAACAATGATTATGAGGGAGAGGAAATTAAAGGAGTTTTCCCCAGAATCCTTCTCAACCCAGTGCCCCTGCCTGCTGACACATTGGGTTTGACTCCAGGCTCGCCACCAAACTGGCAATCAAGATGAGGAGCAAGGTGGGATCAAGGCTCCAGGGAAACGCCCCGATCCCAAAATTACCTCGCAGCTGCAGCCGGAGATTTCTGGATGGGACACTGGGGATCAGGCAGAGCCCCCCGCAGTGACCGGCTGTGTTGGAGCCCCCCCTGTGAATGTGAGCCATCACCACCCCCGGCTCTGGGGGCTTTGCGGGGCTGGCACCCCCGGGAAGGCTGTGGTGACAATTCCCTGTCACTCTCCAGCTGGGCTGGAGCAGTCCCTGTCCCTCCTGAGGCACCCGTGGGTACAGACCCCTCTGGCCGGGGCCTTATCGGAGGGACCGTGGGCTCTGGAACCTGGGGACTGGGATTCTGTTGTCTCCATGATTAATGATTTCTACTCCGTAACGACGGGAGCGTGTCCTGCCACGGGGAGCTGGGCTCCCCCCCCCCAGAGACCCCCCAAGCGGCCACGGCGGGGCTGCCGGGAGCCGTGGGAGCGACGGGGACACCGGGCCAGGCGGCCACGCGGCCCTGGGGCGGACGGGAATGGGAAAATGGGTCTGGGGGCGCGGAGCCCCTCAGCGCGGCTCAGTGGGGCGGGGGGCGCTGGGACGCCCGGGCCCGGGGCGGGGGCAGCCCGCAGGGACAGATCACCGANTGCAGCTCGTCCAGCAGGCCGTGCAGGCGCTCTACCATGACCCTGACCCCAGCGGCAAGGAGCGGGCGAGCTGCTGGCTGGGCGAACTGCAGCGCTCGGTGAGAGCCGCGGGCGGCGGGTACCGGGCCCGGGCTGGCGGGGAGGCCTCGGGCCCCATTCGCGGTTGGGCGGGGCAGGGAACGGCGGCCCCGTGGCGGCCCCGGGGAGCCTCTACCCCGCCGCTGCCGCTGCTCTGTGGCTGCCCCGTCGCTGGGAGTGCTATGGAGAGAGACTTTGGACAAGGCCTGCAGGGACAGCACACAGGGAATGGCTTCCCACTGTCAGAGGGCAGCGCTGGATGGGAGATTGGGCAGGAATTCCTGCCTGGGCTGGAATTGCCAGAGCAGCTGTGGCTGCCCCTGGATCCTTGGCAGTGCCCAGGGCCAGGCTGGACACTGGGGCTGGGAGCAGCCTGGGGCAGTGGGAGGTGTCCCTGCCATGGCACGGGGGGCACTGGGGGGGCTCTGGGGTCTCTTCCTACCCAACCCATTCCAGGATTCCATGATCAACACCAGGAACAAGGGGCTGGGACGTTTGGCACAGTCCTGAGGTAGCTGGAGAGGAGGAATTGGCTCCCAGAAGGAAACCTGGGCTCCCTCCAGGCTTCTCCTGCCGGCCAGGGTGAGAGAGCTGCCGGCCTCCATGAGGGGATGGAGCCGAGACCTCGTTCCCCTCCCCAGAGCCCTTAGGACACAGCCCCAGCTCCTTCCCCCAGCTGCCCCAGTGTTTCGTGGCCTCCTCTGGTCCTGCTGCAGCCGCTTTGTTCCCTCCCTCCCTCACGGGCTGGATGTTTCCCCTCCCCAGAGCTGGGGAGTGTCCCTTCTGTGCTGCCCTTGGGGCATCTCGTGCTCCCTCCCTGGAGCCCGTGGGACAGGATTCCCTCACCCTGGGACTGGGGAGGAGCCCTGGGACAGGATTCCCTCACCCTGGGACTGGGGAGGAGCTGTGTCCCTCCCGCTCCTTGCTCTGTGTCCCAGCTCCTGCTTGGCTCCCTCTGGAGCAGCTTCAGCTCCATCCCCTTCCCACCCTTTGGCCAATCTTGCCACTCTTTGTTCCCACAAACTCATGTTTTCCCCACTTTTCCCCCTAAATTCCCCTCAGTGCTGCAGCCACATTCCAGTTCCCACCAGAGTTCCCA
This sequence comes from Donacobius atricapilla, assembly GCA_013397315.1. NCBI lineage: Eukaryota > Metazoa > Chordata > Aves > Passeriformes > Mimidae > Donacobius > Donacobius atricapilla. Next base: position 3,182 of record WBMY01007683.1, read on the forward strand.
GGGGAACATCCACAGCTGGGTCTGGGGGGCTCTGGCAGCTGCTCCCCCCGTTTCCCCCTGGGGAGGGGCTTTGCCAGAGCAGAGATCTTAGCAGCTGGAGGAGGGAGATTTACATTTCAGGGATGGTTCCTGTCCCAGACCCCTAGGATTCCTGTTGGGTAAAGGGCTGTCCTCAGCTCAGGCTGCCCCATCCCCGGGAGAGTCTGGGCCTTTGGGGACTAATTTGTATTCCCGAGTTCTCCGAGCCTCTGCGGGGCCGGATCTCTGCTCCAGTTTCTCTGGGCTTTTCCCTGGGTTGTTTTTGATGTAATCCTGGTAGTAATAATAGCAACGATAATAATAACAAAACCAACAGGAACAATGTTGTTATTAACACAGCTCACCCCCAGGTCAGCAGCATTCCTGCTTCTCCCCTTTTATTGTGCCTGTTCACCCTGGTGCTCTCTGAGGTTTATGTGCTGGCCTCAGAAGGAATCCCGGTGGTTTTCCAGGTGTTCCAGGCCCAGCCTGGTTCCATCCAGCATCTTCCTCCCCTCAGAGCTGCCGAGGTACTCCAGCCCTGGCCGTGGGGCAGTGAGGTGACCCTCCACAGCAGGAGCCCCCCTGCCGGGGGCTGGGAGGGTTGGGGTGCTCTGCTGGGACCTCTGCCAGCCTGGGGGCCGTGGTGACACTGGTGGGACGGGCCATGGTGACACTGGTGGGATGGGCCACGGTGACACTGGTGGGACAGGCCATGGTGACACTGGTGGGACAGGTCGTGACACTGGTGGGACAGGCCACAGTGACACTGGTGGCCACGCTGACTCCCTTGCAGCCACTGCCAAAAGGAACAGCAGGGCCAACAACAACAGCTGACTTGTGCCTTAATCCACAACAACAAAACAACCAAGGCTGCAGTTTCCTGCGCTCAGGGCCAGAGGGAACAGTGGTTTTTTCATCTCGGCTGGCTCGAGGACTGGACTTCAGTGACACCTCCGGGGCCTGGCTGGACGCTCGGTGTTTGTCCCTCCGGCCTCCCCGTGCCCTGGTCGGGATCGAGGCTGGGATTCGTCCCCCGAGGGATGTTTGCTTGGATCCTCTTCTGTGCCACGCTGTGTCCCTGCAGTGCCACCTGTCACAGGCTGTTGGCTGGCATCCCTGGGCAGTCTGTGCTCCTTCCTGTCCCGTCTGCCTCTGCTGGGATGAGCTCTCACCGTTGGGTTCCCTCTGCTTTTTGCCTTTCTGGAATTGTAATCACAGAATCCTGGAATGGTTGGGTGGGAAGGGACCCCAGAGCCCCCCCAGGGCCACCCCTGCCATGGCAGGGACACCTCCCACTGTTCCAGGCTGCTCCCAGCCCCAGTGCCCAGCCTGGCCCTGGGCACTGCCAGGGATGTTGTGCTGAGCCCTCGTGTTCGCCAGGGTATCAGAGCCATCGTGGGGTAGAGAAGGCAAAGCCTAAAGCTGAGTTTGGGTGCCTGGGTCACTGGGGGGGTTCAGGCTTAGCCCTGGGGACCCCCAAACCTGAGTGAGATCCCCACAGTTCCCATCCCTGGGATCTCTGGCAGGACATGGGGTTCGGGTTTGGATCTGGAGGGCACTAGGGGCTCAGGTTTGGGTCTGGAGGGCGCTGGGGGCTCAGGTTTGTCCGGCAGCTCCCCCAGCAGCCTTGTTCTCGCCTTTCCTGCTGGATATTCCTGGGAAATGGGGCTGGACATGGCGGAGCAGCTCTGAGCTTGCACAGCACTGGAGAGCTCGGCTGAGGGTGCAAGCTGACCTAAATCCCAGAATTTGAGGATCCTTCAGCCAGCCGTGTGCCGGGAGCTGTGTGAAGGCTGATTGCAGATGGGCTGGGGTTTCCAAAGGCATGGAGCTGTGCCCAGTGTGGGCATTGGCCTTGTCCCAGCTTTCCAAGCTTCATGGCTGGGGTTCTCTGCATCCCTGGGGTCTGGAGCAGAGCCATGGGAGAATGTTCCCTGTGGGTCCGTGGCTGTGAGCTGAGTGTTGGGGTTTTGGTGTGCATTGAGGGGAGGTTGGTTTGGGTTTTAGTGGGGGTTCAGGAAGTGCTTTCCAGGAAGGAAATCCTCTGGCATTAGGGAATTCCCGAATGTGCCATGAGGAGTTTCAGGCATAGAAACAGCCTCTTGTAGTCATTGGTGCTCACAGCCCATAAATAATTGTGCTCTTTGCTGAGTTGGGCTCCCGAAGGGATTTATCCGTGTGCCCTGGGCTTGGTGGCTTTGGGAGGATCTCCCGTGTCTGCCACTGTGTCCATCCAGACTGGGAATTACCAGCTTGTTAACTGAGGGAAGAAAGAGTTTAATGAGAGGGTTTGGTGCGATTCTGGCTGTTGGAGGTGTTGAGTTTAACTTTTTGTTTATTCCCAGCTTGGGAATTTCCTGTGAGGATAAATCCGGGGGGACATTTATGACAGCAATGCCTCCAGGTTCTCACTCCCTGTTGGGGTCATTCCAGGCGAATTTTACGGCAGGAGTAGCTGGAGGTGCTGGAGTTACTGACCATGGAACAGCACCTGTTGTGCAGGCAGCTGGGAAAGGAGGATCAGAGCCTGGAATCAGCAAAGGAGCTTGTCTGAAAGCTCTGGAAGGACCCTCCTTGACCATGCTGTGGTCAGTGGTGGTGGTGGACCAGCATTCCGTGGGGAAATCGTGCTGTGTCCTGTGGGAAGCTGCAGGGAGCTTCTGCCTGGATGTGGCAGGGATGGATCCACTGGCCGTGGGGGCTGAACCTGGAGGGATTGAGGAGCCGTGGGGCTGTGGCACCTGGTGACGTGGGGACATGGGGCAGTGGTGGCCTTGGCAGTGCTGGGGAGCTGTTGGGCTCGGTGGGCTCCAGGGGTTCCCAGCTCAGAGGATTCTGTGCTGAGGAGAGGGGAGCACAGGGGGTGCTCAGCCCTCCCCAGCTTGTCTGGGCCCTTGGGGTTCTGCAGTTGGCTCCAGCTGCATTCCAGGCTACAGTGGCCGTGGAAAGAGCTCCTAGCAGAAATTCTGGGAGTGGGATCAGGAACTAGGCCCTGTGCTGTTGCCAACTGTGGCGTTTCCCTTTTCCATGTTCAAGAGATTGGGTTTTCCTGGCAGTCAGCCTGGATCATGCTGCTCCTGCCTGGTGTTGCCCTCTTGTTCCCCTATGCGCTGCTGGAGAGCGCTGGGAGCCCTGGCCTGGGATTTGGGTCTGGAGCTTTGCTGGGGTGGAGCCACTGGGCACATCTGTCCTGCCTGGGGGAGAGGTTTGGAAAGTGGATTATTTTTTCTTCCAGGCTGGAATGCAGCTGGAGGCAAGGCTGGTCAGGCAGTGGTTTATAACAAAGAGCTGTTTGGCTGTTGGAGTGACTGGCCAAGGGTGGAACTGCCATCATTAGTGAGGCTGGAATGAGGACCAGAGATGGGCTTTAGGGATGCAGAGGTTTTATTTCACTCTGGATTGAGCTCAGGGAAGTCCTGTGGCACAAATACTGTCGGAGACAAGCGCTGCAAACCTCATGGAATTGGCTCAGGTTTTGCTCCCAGAATTCCCCATCAGCTATATTTGGGATTTTTAACCATGCTGACCAAGGAGGTTTGGAGTTCCCATCCCTGGTGGTGTCCAAGGAAGGACTGGACGTGGCACTCAGGGCTCTGGGCTGGAGACAGGGTGGGGATGGGTCACAGGTTGGACTCAATGGTCTTGAAGGTCTTTTCCAACCTCAGTGGCTCTGGGATTCAGTGACAGTCTGTTCCCATGCCCCAGCCCAGCCTGGAGTCTGTCTGGTGTTTCCATGGCTCACCAGTGCCCTGATCCCACACTCAGGACCGAGCCTTTGGGTTCAGACCAGCCTGGCACTGGCTGGAGCTGCCCCGAGGCTGGGCATGTGTGGGTTCCTGCCTGGCTCTCCTGCAGCTCTTGGGCACATCCATGTTCTGCTCTGGAGATCTGATGTGGGCCCTCAGATAGGCCTGGTGTCCTCAATCCTGGGATTCCATGTCGTGCTTTTAGTCTGGGGAGTTCTTTATCCAACCCCCTCCTGCCACCTGTCCCTTGCTGGGCTCTCTCTGTGTTTGTTTCCATGTGAGACTCTACCTAGCCCAGAAAAGCCTCTGATTGCCCTTTCCTGAAAGGGTGGCGCATCAGATCCCTGTGGAATCTGCTCTCCCAAAGGGGCTGTGGGGTCTCTGCCCATCTAAGTTCTGTCATGAAGCTGCTCTGTCCCTCTGGCTCCTCGGGTGGGTGTCCCAGTGCCGGCCCCTTCCCAGCCCCCAGCCTGAGCTGGGGGGACAGCACGGTGTGGGCTCTGCAGTCAGGGGCGTTTGGGGATCATGGAATGGTTGGGTGGAAAGGGACCCCAGAGCCCCCCAGTGCCCCCCTGCCTCCCACTGTCCCAGGCTGTTCCCAGCCCCAGTGTCCAGCCTGGCCCTGGGCACTGCCAGGGATCCAGGGGCAGCCACAGCTGCTCTGGCAATCCCAGCCCAGGCAGGAATTCCTGCCCAATCTCCCATCCAGCGCTGCCCTCTGGCAGTGGGAAGCCATTCCCTGTGTGCTGTCCCTGCAGCCTTGTCCCCAGTCCCTCTGCAGCTCTCCTGGAGCCCCTTCGGACCCTGGAATGTGCTGGAAGCTCTCCCTGGAGCCTTCCCCGCTCCAGGTGAGCAGCCCCAGCTCTCCCAGCGTGGCTCCCTGGGAGCTGAGGGGCTCCAGCCCTGGAGCAGCTCCAGGACCCCCTCTGGACTTGCTCTGGCAGATATTGGGGAATTTGGACTGTCTGCAGTCCCTGACCCCCAGCCCTGCCCACTGACCACACCCTGGTCTCACCACAGGTCCATGCTTGGGAGATCTCGGACCAGCTGCTGCAGATCCACCAGGATGTGGAGTCCTGCTACTTCGCTGCACAGACCATGAAGATGAAGATACAAACTTCATTCTATGAACTCCCCACGGATTCCCACGCCTCACTCCGGGACTCTTTGCTGTCACACATCCAGAACTTGAAGGACCTGTCCCCGGTCATTGTCACACAGGTGAGTGATGGCAGGAGAGGGATGGAGCTGCTCCCTCCGTGTCCTGCTCCTGGCAGTCACTCTGGGACTGCTCTCCCTGGGCTGGAAAACGGGAAGGGCTGATCCCTGCTCCTGGCCTGGAACAAGATTGTTTTCCCTCGTGCATCACTTGGTTCCTTTAGTTACACCCATTCCTTCATCCTCATTTGCTGTTTGGAGAGGAGGAGTAGGGGTTTTCCCTGTGCTGTGCCATGGACACCAAACCTAGCAGTGCCCTGGGTGTTCAGGGGGATTTCTCTGCACCCTTCATTCCCATTATTCATATGTTCCTGTGGCACTGGGGGGCATGACACCCCCAGGCTGAGGCCAGGGTGCTCCTCCAGCCCCTGAATGTTCTGACAAGGAATGTCACCCCTTGGGGCAGCCAGTGTTCCACAGTTCATCACAGGGATGGTGGAGATGGATCCCGGAGTTCCCTGCCTGTGGGCAATGCTGGGAATGATTCCTGAGCTGCCTGCTCAGGGTAGCTGACATCCTGCAGGGATGTCGGGGGTGGGTTCCAGAGCTGCCTGCCAGCCCATCCCAGCACTCCCCACACCGATCCGTGTGTTTCCCATTCCCTTCCAGCTGGCTCTGGCAATAGCTGACCTCGCCCTGCAGATGGCTTCGTGGAAGGGCTGTGTGCAGACCCTGGTGGAGAAGTGAGTGACCGTTCCTGTCTCTGGACTGGGGATGTTCCATGGGCCGTGTCAGGCGCGTGGTCCCGTGTGCTGCAGGAAAGGGAAGTTTTTCCTCTGTGACTGCTGAGTTCAGGTGCCCTGGTGGTGGCAGGAGGGGCTGTCTGCCGTGCACGCTTCCCTGCTCACAGCCCAACACTCAGCGCTTTCCTCATCCCTGTTTTGTTTGGGATGATCCCTCTTCCCTCAGCTGGAACTGTGCTGTGAAATGGAGCAGTGAGGCTGCAGCTCCTCATTGTTGCGTGTCCCCAGATGTCCCCAGGGGATGCCACCCGCTGCTGCGCAGTGACAGCAGCAGCCCCCAGGGCTGCCCCCACTCTGAGGTGTCCCTGTGTCCATGGGCAGCAGGAGGGGATGAGACGTGTCCGGGCAGTGGCACCCGGACTCCCAGAGCTCGTGGGCTGGGAAAGCTTCTGTCCCTGCTCTCTTGGAAATCCCGGGGCTGAGCCATCCTGGAGGCTTCTCTTGGCAGGGCTGGGGCTGGACGCTGCCCGTCCTTGACGCAGGACTGTTGCTGAATCCGTGGAATATGGAATCACGGGCTGGGAAGGGCCCTTAAAGCCCACGCAGTCCCAGGCCCTGCCGCGGCCCGGGCCGCCCCTGCGGCTCTCGCCGTGCTGTTCCCTGGTGCTGAGGCGTCCCCTGCCCCTCTCCGCCCGCAGGTACAGCAATGACGTGACGTCGCTGCCCTTCCTGCTGGAGATCCTGACGGTGCTGCCGGAGGAGGTGCACAGCCGCTCCCTGCGCATCGGCGCCAACCGCCGCACTGAGATCATCGAGGACCTGGCCTACTACTCCAGCACCGTGGTGTCCCTGCTGGTGAGCAGCGCCGGCCCGGGCTGTGCCCGAGCTGCAGCTGCCTCCGCCCCGCAGCGCCTGGGCCCTGGGGTCGGGGAATTGGGGGCTTGGGAAAGCCCTCAGAGCCCGCATATCCAAACATCCCCCAGCGCTGCCAAGGCCACCACTGACTGTGTCCCCAGGTGCCACATCCACACGGCTCTGAAATCCCTGCGGGGTTAGGGACTCCACCCCTGTCCTGGGCAGCTGTGCCAGGGATGGACAGCCCTTAACAGGAAGGAATTCTTCCAGTATCCAACCTGAGCCTCCCCTGGCACAACTCGAGGGTGCGCTTCCCCTTATCCTGTACCAGGAGATGGAGCTGAGCTGTGTCCTGTGCTCAGCAGCTCAGGTGTTGCTGGAGAAGTCTCTTCTCCCATTCCATGTTTATCCTAGCAGAGTTCCCTGCCAGTGTCACTGCAGCTGTCAGGGCAGCCCAGCTCCATCTGTTCCTGGGTTAAGTTGTCTGAGCAAGTCCTTGCTCACTCTGAAATTCCTTCACCTTCCTCGAGTCCCCATCCAGTGCTGTCCTGCCCAGCCAGCCCCCGCTTTTCCAGGGACACCTGGGATATCCCAGCTGGCACATCCCCGCACTGGCCTGTCCCTTCCAGCCATGTCCAGCCCCAGCTTTTCCAGGATCCCTGGGATATCCCAGCTGGCACGCTGGGGACACAGGCACTGTCACCTCACTCTGCTGCTCACAGCTGCTCAGAGCTGACACAGGGTCACCAAGGGCTGGTCCTGGCCCTGCACATTCCTGCTCCCTCAGCACCTGCTTGGAGCTTTCCTGACCTTCCCTTGTTGGTGCCAGCATGAACGTTTCCAACACCTACCTGAAGAGCCAAATTCGTATTTCCTGTGTGAGATTTAAATGCCAAATTCCCATTTTCAGTTACAAAGCGGGGAGTTAAAGCAGCATTCTGGGGACTCTGATGAGGTCCAACACTGTGCCTTTAGGGCTGAAGTGCCAAGTGAGGAGAGAGGATCTCTGGAAGCTCTTGTGCAAGGATTCCTGGGCCAGTCTAGGGGATCTAGGATCTTTCTCCATGTCCTGGCTGTCCGCCTCTTCCCCCTTTCCTTTGTCTGTCAAGGCCAGGGCTTTGGGCAGGGCTCTGCTGGGTGCTGGGCCACAGCTGGAGAGTTGGCCAGCATGGCTGGGAATGAGCTGCTGCTGTCCCACATGTGGACACTGGGATGGCATCTTTGGAATGTCCCTGGGGAGAGGGCTGGCTCTCAGTACCAGCTTCTCTCTGCAGGGGTGGTTTGTGGGGAGGAGGATTAAACTGGGGTTTGTCAGGTGTGAACATCCCTGAGGGCTGTGTTCCGCTGGCCCACACGGGGTCCTGCAGGAGTGGGAATGAGGGAGGCACTCCCGCTGCTCTCCCTGCTCCTGTGACAGCAGCTGGAGCTGACGGAGAGGGTCTGTGCTCTGCCTCTCCCTCTCACTAGGTCCAGGGCTGTTGGTGACAGTGGTGTTGGGAGCAGCCTGCTTCTGGAGTGTTCTCATGTGGACTCCAGAGGGTGTTGTTGGTTGTTTCTCATGGATCACCTGCTGGAGTCAGATCCTAACCGGCTCTCCCGTGTCCCCGCAGGTGACGTGTGTGGAGAAGGCGGGCAATGAGGAGAAGATGCTCATCAAAATCTTCCGGTGCCTGGGCAGCTGGTTCAACCTAGGTGTCCTGGACAGCACCTTCATGGCCAACAGCAAGCTGCTGTCCCTCCTCTTTGAGGTGCTGGTGAGTGTTTCCCAGGAGGTAGAGGAGTTCCAGGGTGGGGGAACTGGGGAATCCCAGCAGGACTGAGGCGTGGGCAGGGGTTCATCCCTCCTGTGTCAGGCTGGGACTCTCTGGTTCCCTCCGGGCCGGGATCAGCTCCACAGAACGGGCAGTCCCTCTCTGCTGGGAAGTGCAGGCAGGGAAGTGCCGCTGACCATGGGGTGCCAGGTGAGGTTTGTCACATCCAGGGGTGCCAGGTGAGGTTTGTCATCCTTGTGGCTGGGCATCAGGAGCCTCTGCTGGGGTTTGATGGTCAGATCAGGGGGGTTGAGGTTGTTTTGGTTTCTTCCCAGATTGTCAATAAAGCAGTATTCCTTTTCTGACACTTTCTCCTTGGAAAATCACCTCCCGGAGGGAGGTGTGGGGTGTTTGTCCAGAGTGTGGGAGAGCCGCAGGTGTGGAGAATCCTGTGCCACTGAGCCAGGGCAGGCAGGGAGTGGAGCCAGAGGGAGGAATTCCTGGAGGATGGAGGTTTCTGCTGCAGGCATTATCTGTCCCTTCTCCCTCTCTCCCACCTCATTTGCATGATTCAATCAATGACAAATGCAGATGAGGGCTCCCAAGGAAAGAGCCATGCAGGATCCTGAATATCCATGTGGGATCCTGCTTCAAGTGGAGCTGCTCCCAGGACAAGCTGTGGGGCTCACCAGCCTGTTTAGTGTTAGTAGCACTTTAAATGGGGACTTTTTCCTTCCTCCCTTTCTCCCTCCAGTGGTACCAGGAATTGTTTCCCATATCCATCGAGATCTCTATCAGTAGGACTCAGAGTCTCTGCTCCCTTGTTTCCTCCCTGCTGGCTCTCTCCTGGTTCTCTGTATGTCCTGTAAATCCCCCTCACTCAGTCACCACCCATGGAATTCACTGACCGCCCCCCCAGACCATCCCTGGTCAATTTTACACACATGCTTGTAAGAAACCTTGTCTCCATCCCCACAAGGACTCCCCAATTCCCACCTCTCCTCCCAGTGGGAGTGATGTCCAGCCAAGTGATGAGCAGCATGGTGCTTTCCTTCCTTCCAAGCTGCCCTGCATTCCAGCTGGTGTTTTCCCTCCTGTGTTTGCCAGGGCAGTTGCCAGGGTCCCTTGGGGAAGGGTCAGTTTGACCTGGAGTGTCCAGGGAAGCAGGTTACAAGGCCAGTGGGGTGTAGTGGGGGCTGTGGCTGTGCAGGACCTCTACAAAGTGTTTCCACGGAATTTTTTGGGTCGGGCTAGATCTCCAAGATCAAATCCAACCATTATGGGAACAAGAACAAAAACCTGGTGGTTTCATTACTGTCTGATTGCATGATATAGTTGGGACAGCTCCCATCTCTGCCCTGGTGAGCACTTACAGACCCAGGGAACGGCCAGAGCTGTGCCAGGGGAGGGAGAAGATGGAGAGCAGGAAAGGCTCTTCTCCAGAGGGTGCTGGCACTGCCCGCGCTCCCGAGGGAACGGGCATGGCCCCGAGGCTGCCAGAGCCCTGCTGCCAGGGATGGACAGGCTGGGATTGCTGGGGGTCTGTGCAGGGCCAGGAGCTGGATCCACGATCCCTGCGGGGCCCGACAGCTCAGGAGATTCCATGATTCCTTGATAATTGCTGGGATTTTGTGCCTTGCAGCAACAGGACAAGACCTCGTCCAACCTGCACGAGGCTGCGTCGGACTGCGTGTGCTCGGCTCTCTACGCCATCGAGAACGTGGAGACCAACCTGCCCCTGGCCCTGCAGCTCTTCCAGGGCGTGCTCACCCTCGAGAGTGCCTACCACATGGCTGTGGCACGGGAGGACCTGGACAAGTGAGGGACAGGGGCCTGCGCTGTGCCGGGGAGGCGGGCAGGACAGCGCTGACCCGGCTGGCGCCACGTCAGCCTCCAAATGGAGATACCAGTGCTGGGGGCACTGGGGCTGGGCACTGCCCATCCCTGTGCTGGGCACTCGTGGGGTCACACCCAGATCCTGGGGGCAGGTCTGGGCCCCTCACTGTGATAGACACATGGACAGGCCAGGGGCTGGACTGGGCTGAACTGTGCCCTCACACCTGGCACTGGGCTTTTGGAGAAGTCTGAGATCAGTATTTCAGCATATTTGCTTATTGGAGCCCAGTGTTTGCCCCCACTTCCCCTGCTGGGGCGTCTCCCAGCTGCTGACAAAGCAGAAGTTGGGGTTTCTCGCTCTGGCCAAGGCTCTGGGCACATTTTGGCCCAGCCCTGCCCCGCGCTGGGGTAAAGCCCGTGAGGCTGATCCGACCCATGTCCCTCGCAGGGTGCTCAACTACTGCCGTGTGTTCACCGAGCTGTGCGAGACCTTCCTGGACAAGATCGTGTGCACACCGGGCCAGGGCCTGGGCGACCTGCGCACGCTGGAGCTGCTGCTCATCTGTGCGGGGCACCCGCAGTACGAGGTGAGGGCAGCTGCGCCCCAGTCCCCTCTCCGGAGCCCGGGCAGAGGGCAGGAGCTTTCCCTGCTCTTGCCACGCTGTCATGGCCTTGGCCCCTGTGATCTGCAGGCTCTGGAATTCCTGCTCTGCACTCGTGGGCAGGACTCTGGCTTTGCGTTTCCTTCCGGGTGTCCCAGAAGTCTGGGAATGCCAGCACAGCTCCGAAACCCCTGTTGGGGCTTTCCCTTGTGTTAAAGTCCGGCTCAGTGGGCATTTGTGGTTTCTGGGAATTATACCCTGTGAGTGGCTGAAGTGCTGGTTCGCATCAAAGTTCCCGCCCACCTGCCTTAGGAGCAAAACTTGTCATTGTTTTGGGCTGTTTTTATCCTTTATTTAATTCTTTATTCCTTTATTCTTCCCAAACCATTAATTAAGTGCCAGTAGCTGATCCCTGCCTGTGTTCACTGGGTGGAAGCTGCTGCCTGGCTTCCCTGTTTTGCCCTGGGATGTGCAGAGCAGCTGTGCTCCAGTAGGCCCCACGTGCTCCCTGGGGTCCCCGGGACCCTTTTCCTCCTTTCCCAGGTCTGTCAAGCTCAGTTTTCCTTGGCCATGACCTCATCCTGTGCCGTCAGTGCTGAGGGGGACATGTCATTCTGCAGCTGCTCCTGACCAAATCCGTGCTTGTGGTTTTTGTGCAATAACCACACAATAAACAGAAGAACCCACAAAGGGGCTGCATCCACTCCCAACCTGAGCTGCTCCCAGAGCCCCAGCCCCGCTCTGGGGTGGTTCTGGGCTGGAGATGCTTTGGCTGCCAAGGGTCTTCAGGGTCGCTGGGGGGTCCCAAGCCCTTTATTCAGTGAGAGGCGGGGAAATTGGTGGATCTGGGGGAACCGGTCCCCGTGTCACCACTGTGTGACTCAGTAGCTCCAGCACAGATCTGTGGCACCCAGGGGCGGTTTCTGATTCTGTTTCTCCATCGGGACCACTGACAGGGTGGGGAAAATATGTTCTGCTGGTAACAAAACGCTGGATTTTTCTTTCCAAACAGGTGGTAGAGATTTCCTTTAACTTCTGGTATAGACTGGGGGAGCACCTGTACAAGACGGATGATGCTGTGATCCACAGCATCTTCAAAGCCTACATCCAGCGCCTGCTCCACGCGCTGGCCCGGCACTGCCAGCTCGACTCTGACCACGTAAGGTCCCTGTGGAGCAGCTGGGGCAGTGGGATATGTGTGTCCCTATGGAGGCAGTGTGTCCCTGTAGAGGCAGTGGGATGTGTGTGTCCCCATGCAGAGCTGTATTGTCCCTGCTTGAGGCAGTTTTGTTGCTTCCATGCAGTCTGGGGTGATTTATTCTTTCCTCCCCTCCTCGTCCCCTTGCTTCCCATCCCTTTCTCTGCTTGTTGGAACAGGAATACCCAGTGTGTGCTCAGGCTGGTCATGTTTTCCTTGGGCACAGCTCTCCAGTCCTTCCAGCAGCCTGGTCTGGGACGGGAGGGCAGGATCGTCTTTAAACAGAATCAGGTGTTCCCCTGGCTGTGGCTGAGAATTGAACTGGAATTCCCCTGAGCTGCCCTTGTGCCTTCCCTCCTCTCCCTCAGGAGGGTGTCCCGGAGGAGACCGATGACTTTGGGGAGTTCCGAATGCGTGTCTCGGACCTGGTGAAAGACCTGATCTTCCTGGTGGGCTCCGTGGAGTGTTTTGCTCAGGTGGGTTTGAGGGAGTGCGGAGAGCTGCAGGCAAATGCCGAGGGAGGTCACCGAGTCCTGGTGGCCTTTGGGACTGGAGGAGGTCACACACATCTCGTGCACGGGGAAGTGTGTGGTGGGAGCTGTTGTGGGAGCAGCAGGAGATGTGGGAACAGCAGGAGGTTTCTGACATTTTGGGGAAAGCCAGTGTGGCCCCACAATGTCAGGGTGGCCTGTGGCATGTGGGGTTTCTGCAGGCCCACAGCTGGGGTGGGAGTTTGGGGATGGGAGGGGTCAGGAACAGCCTCGGGGGCGGGGGTTGGTGTTGAGGGTCAGTGGCCCCTCGGTGACCGTCCCCTCCTGCAGCTCTACGCCACGCTCAAAGACGGGAACCCGCCCTGGGAGGTGACAGAAGCCGTGCTCTTCATCATGGCCTCCATCGCCAAGAGCGTCGACCAGTGAGTCCTGCCTGCGTCCGGGGGGGCTGGGGGGCCAGGGCTGCCTCCCTGTGACACAGACACCACAAACATCCCAAGGACGTTCCCATCCCTGGCAGTGCCCAAGGCCAGGTGGGACCGGGTTGGGAGCAGCCTGGGACAGTGGAAGGTGTCCCTGCCGTGGCAGGGGTGGCCCTGGAGGGGCTTTAAGGTCTGTTCACACCCAAACGATTCACTGGGGATCCTTCCACATCCAGGTGGAGTTTTCCTAGGTGTCTTTAGGGAAGGTTAAGTCACTGAAAGTGTATTTCCTCCTTCGTTAGTGACAGTGGAAGCACAGACAGACACCCAGGATGGTGAGCCCACACAAATCCCGTGCACTGCCAGCAGTGGGACAACCCAGCTGACCTTCCCTGGGCTTGGAATGCTGTCCCTCCCACCCCTGGGACACTGCGATCCCCCTCCCGCTCTTCCCTGGGAGGCTGTGATTGCCATCCCTCCTTTTCCCAAGGAGGCTGGTAACACCACCCCCCCTTCCTTGTGAGGCTGGGAATCCTATCCCCCTGCTCCCCAGGTGCCTGGGGGAGTCACCTCAGTCCCTTCACATCACCAGCTGCTGTTATCAGTGTTGGGGCTGCTCCTGCTCGTTTTTCCAACTTGTTCTGGGAGCACTGGCCTGAAGCACTGGGAGCTCTGCCCCCACCAGCCCATCCCACGCGGCTCCAGCCCGGGATCACCCATTGCTGCCTCCCACACCGTTCCCAGACAAGGAATGAATCCCCTGGTAGCGGTGGGGCTCTCCCTAGAGGTGTTGAGTGTTCCTGTCCGTTCCCTAGCGTCCGTGGGGCTGAGCCCCGTCCTCACAGGGTTTGTCCCGGCGTGCTGCCGTTCCCGTTGCCCGTTGGAGTGCGCTGTCTGGCGGTGGCTCGGGTCCCGCGGCGAGGCTGAGCCCGGCCTGTCCCTGCCCGCAGGGAGAACAACCCGACGCTGGTGGAGGTGCTGGAGGGCGTGGTGCGGCTGCCCGAGTCGGTGCACACGGCCGTGCGCTACACCAGCATCGAGCTGGTGGGCGAGATGAGCGAGGTGGTGGACAGGAACCCGCAGTTCCTGGGTGAGTCCCGCGGCCCCGCGGCCCCGCCGCGCTCGCCGCCCCCTGACCCCCTGTCTCCACAGATCCCGTGCTGGGCTACCTGATGAAGGGGCTGTGTGACCGGCGCCTGGCGTCGGCCGCGGCCAAGGCCATCCACAACATCTGCTCCGTGTGCCGCGACCACATGGCCCAGCACTTCTCGGGGCTGCTGGAGATCGCCCGCGCCCTCGACTCCTTCGCGCTCTCGCCCGAGGCCGCCGTGGGGCTGCTCAAGGGTGGGTATCCCTGGCAGCTGGGGGTTGTCTGTGGGATCTGCAGGGGTATCCGTGGGATCTGCAGGGGTATCCATGGGATCTGGGGAGTTATCCCTGGGATCTGCAGGGGTATCCATGGGATCTGGGGAGTTATCCCTGGGATCTGCAGGGGTATCCCTGGGATCTGCCAGGATATCCATGGAAACAACTGAGGTATCTGCAGGAGCTGCTGAAGTGTCCGTGGGAGTTGCTCCCCAGGGTGCTGAGCCCCATCCTCATGGGGTTTGTCCTGATGTGCCATAAGTCCCATTCCACATGCAGAGTGTCGTCAGGAGTTCCCTTGGGGCTGGAGGCAGAAATAAATCCTGGATTGTGTCACAATCCCCATCCCTGAGACAGCGCTCAGGGACTGTCCTGGGCTGGGTATGTGGAAAGAACATATGGGAAATGCTGAGAGCCAAGCTGGCAGTGGGTCAGTGCTCCATCCAAACTCTGGGAATTACCTACTGGACATAGAGGGTGGAAATTTGGCAGTATTGGTCATTTTAGAGAGTTTGGGCTCGAGAATGGAGATTTTTCACTCCAGTTTATACTTGGAGTGTTGGTGTCTCACTGGACTGTTGGGCACCATGAGCCTTTTCTGCCGAGGCTGGTGTTGGGGGTGTGCCTAAAGATTTCCAGTGAATTCCAGTGCTGCTGGAGCCTTTACCCCCAGGGCCAGGGAGCCTTCCCTGCAGTCGTGTGCTGCCACAGGAGACAAAACTTGTCCCCTTGTTCCACTGGATGCCCCAGCTCTGACCGAGCTGCTCCTCTCCCTGCCAAAGGGTTTTCTCCCCATCCCTTAGACCAAGCCAGGAATTCCCGAGCCAGGGAGGTTTTCCCCTGGGGGGGTTGGCAGCACAGCCAGAGCCAGGCTGTGCCAGGCTGTGCCGTGCCACTGCTGCCCGTGGGAGTGGGAGCATCTCAACACTCCTCATGTTCCATGGCTGGGAGCCCTGAGGTGCCTTTACTGGAGCTTCCTGCAATCTCCTGGTGTTGCTGGCCTGGGACAGGGACACTGGGGACACGCAAGGGGCCCAGAGATGCTTGTGGCATCCACTGGCCTGTCCCTGGCCCTCATGCCAGCACCGCTCCCTGCTGGGACTGAAGCGTTTCGGTGTCTGGTTCAAGCAGAGCCAGGTTCAGCTCCCGTGCCGCATCCCCGCTCCTGAGCCGTGTGTGTCCTTGCAGGGACGGCGCTGGTGCTGGCCCGGCTGCCCCTGGAGAAGATCTCGGAGTGCCTGAGTGAGCTCTGCGCCGTGCAGGTGCTGGCGCTCAAGAAGGTGTGTCTGGATGGGGGGGACAGTGGGGACAATGGCCAGGCCCTGGCCCTGCTACAGTGACTGTGTCCTCAGAGCCAGAGGTCTATCCTAGGGAAATGGAATTGTTTGGGTTGGAGAAGCCCCTGGAGCCCCTTGAGCTCGGCTGTTCCCCAGGGCTGCCAAGGCCACCACTGCCCATATCGCCAGGTGCTACATCCACAGGGCTCTGAAATCCCAGCAGGGATGGGGACTCCACCCCTGCCCTGGGCAGCCTGCCAGGGCCGAGAGGAATTTCCCCGGTATCCAACCTGACCCTGCCCTGGCACAGCCTGAGGCTGTTCCCTCTCATCCTGTCACATTTTCATGGGGGCAGAGCCCAGCACCCACACAAGACACATCCAGGACTGAGCTCTTCCCTCAGTCCCACCTCAGGAGGTGCAGCGGTGCTGCTGGTGGGGTCGGTGTCCAGGTAGCGCTACCTGTGCTCCTGAAATCTTATCCTTTTCCCTCATTTTCCAGCTGCTCTCCCAGGAGCCAAGCAATGGCCTCTCCTCAGACCCTACAGTGCCCCTGGATCGACTCGCCGTCATCTTCAGGTGAGGAAGGAGCTGGGGCACTGCTGCTCCCCCAGAGCCCGAGTCTGCACTGCCTCCTTCTCCCCAGCCCTTGGGCAATGGGCTCGAAGTCTCTGCTTCCCCAGGTTCCAGCTCCCGAGGTGCCCCCCAAGCCAATTCCTGGTCCACTTCCCACAGCTCCAACCCTTTTCCTTGGCTCTAATCCCAAACCCCCCTTAACCCTTGGCTGTTCCCACAGACACACCAACCCCATTGTCGAGAACGGCCAGGTCCACCCGTGCCAAAAAGTCATTCAGGAGGTGTGTGGGAGAGGGCTGGGATTTGGGGAGAGGGTTCTGGTGGGGAGTTGTGGGGTGGGGGTTTCCAGGTGTGGGGGTACCTGGGGTGTTGTACAGAGCCCCAGTCCCTGGCTGCCAGTGGATCCACATGTCTGCCCATGTCTGCACGGGAGAGGAACTGTGCAGTGCCCTCCTGTCCCTGCTGGAAGCTGGGATCGGGGTGTGGAGGGGGAGATTTGAGGGTTCAACCCTCTGGAAGGGGCCCTGGCTCTGGGAATGTCCCAGATGTTTGATTTCCCTGCCCGTGTCCCATATTTGCCACACTGCACTGGAGGGGATGAACTACTCCGGGCTCCTCCAGAAAGCCTTTCTCCCTCATCTGCCATCCCACACTGGGTGTTCCGGGGGCCGGGAGGGAGCGGGGGGTGTCCCAGGGCCGGGTGTGACCCTTGCCCCCTGTCTGTGCCCAGATCTGGCCGGTGCTGTCGGAGACCCTGAACAAGCACAGCGCCGACAACCGCATCGTGGAGCGGTGCTGCCGCTGCCTGCGCTTCGCCGTGCGCTGCGTGGGCAAGGGCTCGGCCGCGCTGCTGCAGCCCCTCGTCACCCAGGTGGGGCTGGGGCACCTGCTGGGGCTCTCCAGGGGTCACTGCCGGCCCAGGGGGGACCCCAGGGGGGCACTGCTGGCTCGGGGGGCTCACTCAGGTCACTGTGGCTGCCGCGAGCGTCGCAGGGGCGCCTGTGGGCACTGGGAGTGAATCCAGGCAGTCTGGGGAATTCCAGCATAAACCCTTGGGGAGGAGAGAGGCTTTGGGAGAGGTGGAGGATGCCAGGAGCCCCGTGTGTGTGTGATTTGGGAGGAGCGTGTGCAACCCCGTGTGGTGCAGCTCCTTGGGGAGGTGACCCTGCCTGAGGGAAGGGTCCGTGAATCCCAGAGCCGGGTGTTCCCTGCTCCTGCCAGGCTCACAGGGGAAGCTTCCACAGAGAAGCGGTGCTGGCTCGGGGAGCATCAGCGCAGAGACGCTCCTAGGACCTGAGCGAGTCCGCTGGGATGTCCCTGCCCACATGGGACAGGCTGGGAGCGGGCGCAGGCCAGGCTTGGAGGGATGTGGGGTCCGGGCAGGTCCGGCAGTGCCTGTGCAGCATCCCTGTCTCCCCAGATGGTGAATGTGTACCGGGAACACCAGCACTCCTGTTTCCTCTACCTGGGCAGCATCCTGGTGGATGAGTACGGCATGGAGGAGGGCTGCCGGCAGGGCCTGCTCGACATGCTGCAGGTGGGGCCCGCCTGCCCAGACCTCGGCATCGCTGGGCTTGGAAAATCCCTCAGGCCATATCGAGTCCAACTGTCCCCTGCACTGCCAAGGCCACCACTGACCCTGTCCCCAAGTGCCACTTCCACACAGCTCCGGGGCTGGGGACTCCACCCCTGTCCTGGGCAGCTGTGCCAGGGCTGGACAGCCCTTTCCAGGAGGAATTTTCCCTTATATCCAATCGATATAGAATCTCAAACTGGTCTGGGTGAGAAGGGACCTTGAAGCCCATCCGTGGGCAGGGACACCTTCCACTATCCCAGGTTGTCCCAAGCCCTCTCCAACCTGTCCTTGGACACTTCCAGAGATGGGGCAGCCCCAGCCTGTTCCGTGCGGGGAAGGGCAGTTTGAGGAGTGTTCCCAGGTAATTGCTGATGGATCCCTGTTCTCCCCAGGCTCTCTGCATCCCCACCTTCCAGCTCCTCGAGCAACCCAACGGCCTCCAGAACCACCCGGACACTGTGGATGACCTCTTCCGCCTGGCAGCCAGGTGCCACCGTGCTCCTGCCACAGGACACCCAGCCCCTCTCCCCTCGTGGAAGGTGCCCACGGGAGCGGGGAGGAGGCAGGACGTGCCCCTGACGTCTGTCTGTTCCTGGCAGGTTTATCCAGCGCAGCCCCGTCACCCTCCTGCGCAGCCAGGTGATGATCCCCATCCTGCAGTGGGCCATCGCTGCCACCACCCTGGACCACCGGGACGCCAACTGCAGCGTCATGAAATTCCTGCGGGATCTGATCCACACTGGGGTGGCCAACGATGTGAGTGACAACACGGGACATTCCTCAGGAGGCTCTTCCTCCATGGGGATGTCGCTGTGGAATCATGGAATGGGTTGGGTGGGAGGGGACCTCAAAGCTTATCCAGTTCCACCCTCTGCCATGGGAAGGGACACCTTCCACTGTCCCAGGGTGCTCCAAACCCCGTCAGCCCCATCATCCTCATCAGCCCTGTCCTGTTGTCCCCACAAGCCCCCCTGGTTTCTCCACCGCTGCAGGTGGAGGAGCTCTGGGAGTTGCCTGCAGAACGAGGAGCTTATCCCTGTCCCCGGGCCCTGCCCACCCCCTTCTCCTTTCTCCCACAGCACGAGGAGGACTTTGAAGTGCGGAAGGAGCTCATCAACCAGGTGATGACCCAGCTGGGGCAGCAGCTGGTGAACCAGCTCCTGCAGACGTGCTGCTTCTGCCTGCCGCCCTACACCCTGCCCGACGTGGCCGAGGTGCTCTGGGAGATCATGCAGATCGACCGCCCGGTGAGGGATGGGGCCCCCCGAGGGACAGGATGGACCCCCAAAGGGTGGGGGATCCCGAAGCTCTGCCCAGGCAGGGCCCGGGAGTCACGCTGGGCTCCACATCCTGAGTTCCTCCCTTCCCCTGGGCACAGACGTTCTGCCGCTGGCTGGAGAGCTCGCTGAAGGGGTTGCCAAAGGAAACCACGGGCGGAGCCATCCAGGTGACACACAAACAGCTCACCGACTTCCACAAGCAGGTCACCAGGTGAGTAGCACCGGGGTCTCCGGCTGGCACCAGCTCCCTCCTTCAGGCTGGCCTCCCGCAGCCCCCAGCCCTGCCTGTGCTGTTCATCCTGCTGGGATGTGCCACCCGCCTGCACGGGCACACGGAGCCCCGGGGGCCACGCGGCACCTTTGCCGTCACCCAACGGGTTTTTCTGCCCAGCCCCATCCCTGCGGAGCCGCCGGCCCTTCCCGAGCCGGCTCCTCATCCCCGTGAGTCACCGGTGCCAGCTGCCAGGCCCTGCCCGGGCCTGTCCCTTCCCAGGGCCCCCGGCTGCTTTGGGAACATGGGCTCCCTCTGCCTGGCTCCACCTCGTCCCTGGACAAATCCCAGAGGCCGAGTGCCCGGGGGCAGCTGGTTCCTTTCACCTGGCCCCCGCCGTGGTGGCACATGGCTCTCCTCCAGGGACAGTCCTGGGGGCGGCCAACCTCGTTCTGCCCTGATGATTGTCCCTTCATGTCTCCCAGCACCTTGGAGCTGAGCTGCCACGCTCCCAGCTCCCATGCCCCAGCAGGACACCTTCCCTGGGTCCCAAACGTCCCCTTGGCGTCACCCCCTGATGCCACCCCTTGTGTTGCAGTGCTGAGGAATGTAAACAAGTCTGCTGGGCTCTGAGGGACTTCACCCGCCTGTTCCGATAGCTCCGGCTCCACATGGCACCTGTCTCCCAGGTAAGGGCCTGGCTCCGGGCTCCCCCGCCCCACAGGCCATCGGGGACAAGGGGCCGACACTCCCTTCCTCCTCCCAGGAATGTCTTTAAGGAGAAGACAGGAAACAGCAACCCAAGAATGTGTCCCACAATCAGCCGAGGGCTCTCGCCCGCTCCAGCGCGTCCCGCAGTCCGGAGCCGCGGGAGGACGGCTCGGGGATCCCGGCGGCCCCACGGCCCGGGGCTCGGCCACCGCCACGAGCAACAGCCCCAGGGGAACACCTCCAACCCAACTGCAGACCCACCAGGCACCGGAGCCACGCGGATCCACTCGGGTTCGCCCGGCAGCAAAAGAAGTAGAAAAACTTTCTGTGAAATGGAGACAAAAAAGAAGGAAAAGAAACAAACAAAAAACAAACAATACAAATTCTTTAGGAAGATGGGGGGGGTCCCGGGGCGCTGCCCCCCTGAGCCCACCGTGGCCTGCCTGGTGCTGACTCCCAGAGACGACACAGGCGGGACGGACTCTGCAAATAGAGATTTATATTTTATTTTGTTCTGCTTTTTTAGTTTGTTTTCTTGTTTGTTTTTTTTTGTTCCTTTTTTTTCCCCTTTTTTGGGGTTTTCTTTGGTTTGATTTTGGGGTAGGAGGCGGTGGCTCGAGTGCGGGCAGGGCGGGCGGGCGCATGCGGTTCCCTCCGGGGGTGTGTAGCCATCTCGAGACAATAAAAAAACATCAAAAAACTGAAAAAATAAATTAAAACTTCCCAAGGTCCTTCTGGTTTCTCTCTCAGGGGTGGGGTTGCTTTGTGCAACCCCCCAGCGCTGGGGGCTCCAGGTACAAGGCGGCCCCAGCCCATTTTCTCGCTGTTTCCCCCCCAAAACCCCGGGGATTATCCTTGGGGAATGCAGGGAGGGGCGTCCGGCTGCTCCGCTCGGGCCCCGGTAGAGCTGCCCCGGGGTGGGTGGTCACAGTCCCCTTCTCCTGCGGAGCACCCCTGGGTGCTGGTCACTGGCAGCTCTGGGGACACGGGCACGGGGACGGGGGTAGGGACAGGGGTGAGGATGGTGCTGGGTGGCCACGGAGTGACTCAGCCCGGCCGGCGGCGCCGCGGCTGTCCCGTGTCCCTGTCAGTGGGGCAGGGGGCCGGGCGGCAGCGCCCAGGGCTCCGCGGAGGCGCCGGGCAGGGGCTGCGCCGGCGGCAGCCGCTGGTGGCTCTGCCAGAGCTGGTGCAGCTCCTTGAACTGCTCCACCATCCTGTCCTTGAGGTCGGGGTGCGAGATCTGCAGCGGGATGCTGTCGGCCGACCAGGACAGCTCCCCGGAGAACATCTCCAGCAGCAGCCGCGCCGCCACCGGCACCACCTGCAGGAGCGCCAGGGCGTCACCGCGGGCAGGGACAGCCGCCCTTGTCCCCCCGGGACAGCCGCGGGTCCCGGCCCCTCACCTGCACCGTGATCAGCTTCTTCTCCTTGGGCTTCTGGTCCGGCCACTCCTCGCCGAAGCACAGGAAGATCTCAAAGGGGGGTGGCGTGGGGGTCTGCCCCTTCTGGAACTGGATCAGGCCTGCGGGGCCCGATGCCGAGGTGAGGAACAGGACGGGGCCTCGTGCCTGCCTGGGCCAGCAGTGCCCCAGCCGCGACAACTGAGCGCAACCCCGAGAGCCAGCTCATCCCAGCTCCGTGCCCCCGTTCCACCAGGTTCCCATGTGCCACCATGCTGCCCATCCTACCTGGTGTTCCCCCCATTCTGACTGGTGTCCCCATTACACCTTTGTCCCCCTCACGCCACCAGGTGCCCGTGTGCCTGGTGTCCCCCTGCTGACCTCTCCATCCCAACCCATTGCCCTAGAGGGACACAGGGCCACCGCCCTTCCCCTCTCACCGTTGAGGAAGCCCTCGAGGCTGAAGAGCTTGGTCCTTCTCTCCCTCTGGATGGGGTTGGGGCCGGGCCGGGGAGCGGCGCAGGGCCCTGTCCAGAAGACCTTGCACTGGCAGAGCCGGAGGGCAAAGAGGTCCTGGCCCTGGAGCTCCAGGATGAGCCCTCGGTCCAGCACGTCCAGCAGCTGGTGGGTGTAGAAGCGCTGCTTCTCGTTGGGAATGGCGTCGGGAGCAGGGAAGGGCACCTGCTCCAGCGTCAGGGGCCCGAAGAGCTCCTCCTGCTCCCGCGTGGGCTCCAGGCTGCTGTGGAACAGCCGGCAGCCGTGGGGGTTGCTGACGGTCAGGGCACAGACCTGGCGGCCCCGGTACTGGAACTTCAGCTCCAGGTCAGTCACTGCTGGAGGGCCACGGGGTCAGGGGGGGCCAGGGAGTGCCCCACCCTCATCCATCCCACAGCCACTCTGTACCCACGGTCACCCCAATCTGGTCACCCCAATCCAGCCACCCCATGGCCACCCTCACCCAGCAACTCCCATCCATCCCACGGCCACCCCACACCCACGGCCACCTCTGTCCCACCACCCCATGGCCACCCCAATCCTTCCAGCCACCCCGTGGCCTCACCACACCCATGGCGACCCCACCCAGCGCCCCCGTGCACCCCCAGCCCCCTGCTCACGTGGCAGCATGTGGGGGCTGACGAGCAGGTCGGGGATCAGGTGCTCTGTCGGTGCCACCGGGCAGGTGGACGAGGGCCCCGGGGGGTCCAGGGGGGGCCCCGTCTCAGGGAGGGCTCCAGGGAGCAGCTCAGGGGCCCCATGGGTGCCCCCTGCCTCCCCGTGGAGCAGTGCTGGGGGAGGAGGCCCAAAGGGCCCTCCCGGGGGGCAGCAGCTGGCAAAAGGGGGGGGCTCCTCCTTGGGCCAGCGGTAGGGGGGCAGCAGGTCCCCCCTGTGCTGCGTGTCTGGAGCAGAGAGGGGGAGTCAGAGGGTGCAACCCAACCACCCTGACCACCCCAACCCACCCGACGCCCCCGCTCACCATCGATGCTCAGGGATGTCATCTTCTGGAGCTGCAGGGCAAAGTGGGCGTTACAGGGACCCCCGGGCCCCCTGAGTCGTCCCTGGTTTGGGGATCCCCCACCCCGAGCCCCCCTAGATACCTGGCTGTCTTCCTCCCCGCTGCAGCCATTGTCATCCTCGTCCCCCCCGTCTGCAAGGGAGAGAGGGGCTGAGAAATGCAGAGGCAGCTGGGGGGTGCTGGGGTGGATATTGA
>WBMY01007685.1:0-10255 GCA_013397315.1 Donacobius atricapilla
TGCCCTAAACCAGGACATAAGGGCTACTTAAAATACCTTTGTTTCTAATGTTAGGCTCAAATGAGTAGTTGGAGTGGATTAAGGAGCCCTGAATTCCTAGGGAAGCAAGATTAGCAGTTAACCTGTTCATTGGCTGGACATTTAATCTTTTTAGTTACAGAATCTGGATTTTGTTTTTATTAGGCATCAAGGAAGCATCAGGTAATATTTCTGAGATGCAATTATAATTATCCTGTCTTTTCATGTCATTGACTAATTCTTTTTCTTGTTTTCTTTCAGGCTTCCAAGATACCACAGAATTCCTGCCCACTTCTTGTATTTGTGAATCCAAAAAGTGGTGGTCTAAAAGGTCGGGATCTGCTGTACAGTTTTAGAAAGCTGCTAAACCCACATCAAGTCTTTGAACTTACCAATGGGGGCCCACTGCCTGGGTAAGTCATCGTGTTTTAATTTTTTTTTTTTACATTGTTTTGTTATTTTTTAAAAGGGTAGACTAAATTCACTTATTTTGAAGATCTAGATGGCTTCTGTTCTGTGCCTGAAGACCAGGGTAGTGGATCATTTCCTCCTGACTGTTCTTACTGTGAGAACTTATTTATGGGGTTCTCTAAAGAAAAGAGAATAGAGTAGTTCCTGATGTATATACTTCTGTCAAATCTAGCAGAGTCTGACCCTGGGAAAGTCATATGCACTTTACAGTAGCACAATCTTAATAATTATTGAAAATAAATAGATTATATATTTGAATGGAGATGGAAAGAGAAATGTCACATGTCCTGATGAGGGTGGATTTATGCTTTTATTTCTTCTGATGTTTCATGGGAACTACCAGAAAAGTATAATAAAATTTTCTATTTTGACTCTTGAAACTTAGCCACAGTTGCAGAATTAACAGGGTCTGCCTGATCACAGCTGCAACATTTCTACAAGGAACAGAACATAATGTGCTTGTAGGAAGACAGGAACTGATGACTTGATTTAATGAAGCCCACTTTGTTACAACTTCATAAAACTGAAAGTGATGGTTGTAGCCTATTCCTCATTCCTTCACTACTACTTTAATAAAAAACTTGACAAGATCTTCAGAACAAAAGCTTTGTGGGAAAAAATGCAGCTTATATAGGAGACGAGATAAACAAGCTACACAAACTAATTTTTCTGTCAGAACTGTATAATTCTATTGTCTTTTTATGTACTTCAAGCTGCAACGTAAGTAACTAGTTAGTTTTGTTTTGGCTTTGGAATATTTCTGTAGCTTTATGGCAAAATGCTCCCACTTGTTCATTGCTTCTTGTGCAATGGGAAATAACAATTCTTTTGCATGATATGTTGGTATGATAGGATGAAAAGCCACAAAAGGTAAGCATCACCAGGAAAACAGTACTATGAAGAAGAAAATGTACTGTGATTCCTATGACTAAGTACAAAAACACCATCAATAATCAACATCTCCTCTAGGATTTAGAGTTACAGATGTTCACATGACTAGTTAGGTCTCTGTGCCCTTGAATAAGGAAGTGATTAACCATTTAGTTCTGTCTGTGACGAGTCTTAGAGGAATATGGTTTTTCAAATCATCTTTATCTACAACTTCGTAATTTTCCATTCACTTTGTTGAATTTGATCCAGAAACTGATGGTAAAGGGGCATGGACAGAAATCCAAAAATACTGTGTTGTTTTAAATAGCATATTGGGACTTTGCATTTCATATATTCCATTGTAACTTTTCTTTTCCCCTGTGCTTTGCTTCACAATGGAGGTTTCACACGTTTTCCAAAGTCCCCTCCTTCCGAGTGCTGGTGTGCGGAGGGGACGGCACCGTTGGCTGGGTCCTTGGTGCACTCGAGGAGATCAGGCACAAGCTGGTGTGCTCAGAGCCCTCAGTTGCCATCTTACCTTTAGGAACAGGTGAGAGTCACAGCAAGAACCATTCTTCTGCTGAGCGCAGAAGCCCTCTAGAAAATTTTATCTGTCTGACACGGGACTTAGTTTTGCGGCCAAGATGCTGTGAGATTCAGTTCTGGCTGGTGCTGGAAAGTAAACCACAGTATCAGCTTTTCAAGGAGATGTCAGTCATGCTTTCAGAAAAACAGCATCAGGAAAAACAAGTCAGCAGGAGTGTTGATATGTGTGTAGGTGAGTCGGTATGAGTTGGGAAGGCAAATTATTCTCCTTCTGACAACCACAGGTGCATCAGCCATTGCTGTAAGACAGCAAACTCAGTTGCTCCCTGGTGTCTTAACTCCATTACAGGTTTTTCTACTACTTCTTGTGGAAATGTTTGTGTATCTGTATGCAATGGTAAGCACATGTGCAGACAACATAACTTACGTATTTTTTTTCTGCTAGTTAACTCTTCCTTCCAAGTGAACTAATTCTGTGACTTGATTGGAGTACCTTAGTGCAGTGTGATTTGTAAAACAGGGCTGATGCGCTGATTGTGAAATACGGTCATGTTTTGGTGTTCTTCACTGTTGTCCAGGTAATGACTTGGGGAGGGTCTTGCGCTGGGGAGCTGGCTACAGTGGGGAGGACCCGTACTCCATTTTAGTTTCTGTGGATGAGGCAGATGATGTTCTTATGGATCGCTGGACTATCCTTTTGGATGCAGAAGAGCCAGCTGAAGGTACAGAAAATGGCATTGCAGAACCTGAGCCTCCCAAGGTAAGCTGAGCACCATTTGGGTGTGATTTTTAGGAACTGTTGTTCTAGTGAAAATCACAAAGAGGATGGGTATTAACATAGCTTAATTTTTACTGTTCACTTGTCTTTGTGCTTGGGCCTTACTGAGCTGTTTCCTAGTAAATGCAGCATACATCTGGACATAGTGTTTTGGGGTTGGCAGGGCTAGTTGACTGCAGAGCACATTTTGTAGCTGTTTAGCAACAACCATCTGATAGAGGATTAATTCACATGGCAATGGCATTTCCATTTGCTTCAGCTGGAAAGAAAATTATTTCTCTAATAAGAAAAGGCTTTGGAAGGAATGCCAAAACACTTTCCAAAACACTTGTAAAACTGGAGTGTCAACCAAAAACACTCCCTTCCCCAAAAGGTACTCTGATCTTTCCTTTCAGTGCTTAAGAAATTACTAGGAGTTGCTAGCATATACAGGAAGTAAATCCTTCTATTATCTTACTGCTATTGTAAGCCTGTATATATGCCTTTTTTTTTTTTTTTAGTGAAAGTCACTTTCAGTTAGTCCATATGAGCTTGTTTTTGTTTAGAAAATAAAAATGTTGATTGTAGATGGTGATTTTGGAGCTGTATGTGAATCCTGGTTCTGTCTCTTTTCAGATTAAAGGAAGAAATTGGACAAGGGGCTTGCAAAAAAAAGTAGGAATTCATAACAATGGTAGTAATTGTCCAAGATTTTAGTCTGATCACTGGAAAATCCTAGGCATTATGCGTCAGTTGGAGGATTTAAGATGCTCAGGTTCCAGCTACTTTTCACTTGGTGGAGACTGGGGCTTTTTTCCCATGGTGCATAATCTACTTATTAAAGGTGAAGGATGGGAGGGAGAGTAAGGCCTCGGATAAAAGAGCTATGGAATGAACTAGCATGCAAAGGAAGATTTAATGAAAGAAATGGTCAAAATCTGTAGGAACTTGAGGTTGGCATATAGGGAGCTAGTTGAAATGCAGCTGAGTAGGTGAAGTCAAGTTCTTCATTCATCTGGTGTAAGCTGGTCACCTTCCAAAGTAAGTAAGAGTGTCTTCCCAATGATGTAATATAAATCCATGCCTGATGCCAAAAATAAAAATGGCATTAGTGTTCAGCAGCTTGTGAAGTTACTGCATAGAATTGCTTTGAGAGGTTGAGTTGGTTTTACTTCTGCATTTGTTTTTATTTCTGCCTTACTATGCTAGTTACTTTTAATTAAGATTAAATTTTGAAGTTTCTGATACTTTGGAAATAATGACTACGCATGTCAACAGTTGTTCATGCAGCTTTATTTTTAGTGCAGTGTTTCTGGAAAATGTTTTCCAGAATCTGTCAAGATGCAAGTGACTTGGAAGAATCATCTGCAAAGCTTGCTTTTGTTGAAAAGCTTTGGAATTTCTTCATTTTTCATTTATAAATGAAAACAGGAAATAATACCTTTTTTTTCCTTTTGGTCAGATTGTACAGATGAACAATTACTGTGGTCTTGGCATTGATGCAGAATTGAGCTTGGACTTTCATCATGCTAGAGAAGAAGAACCAGGGAAATTTAATAGCAGGTAATCCTGGGGAAACCAGGTGTGAAGCTCAATTTTGTGGTAGTGCGTTACTTCCAGTTTACACTACAACTGATAATCTTAAATGGGACAGGTATCCACTAATGTTGCGTGTGGCAGAGCTGGTTCAAGGAGGAATTAAGCTAGCCAGGAAGTCATAGACACAAAATTCCTGTGTTTTGTTGGTTTGGATTTGGTTTGGGGTTTTCTTCCTCTTCCAAGAGAGAACACCAAAGTAGTTTTTGGAAGCCATGTCATTGTTATTCAGTATTCTTAGCTGGACAATAATGGCATTGTTGAGTTCAGGGAAATTTTGAGATAGTGGAAATAAATATCTCTTGTTCAAAGCCTTTAGCAAGAGTGAGGGCAGTGCTGCTACATGAGTAATAAGCACTCTACAGAACTTCTTCTGTACCTTTTCCAGTTTTGCCTAGTGCTGTTGCAGCACCTGCATGCTGGTATTAAGGATAAAAAACTCTCTCTATCTCAAGAGAGAATGTTTTTAAAAAGGTGTTGACAGAGACCTTCCTCCTCTCTGGCATGCATACCAGCCAATAATGGGGCTTTTTCTTCTTCCCTTAATTACTGAAATTGATGAGCAAAAGAAATCTTGTCTATGTAATTAATCAGTAATTTGTTATAGAAGCTGTTTTCATTTGCTTTCCCCTATGTTTGTGATTAAACACCTTCTGAATTTTCTCTTGGTTGCCAGAGTTACAGCCAGTTACAACTATGCAGTGTTCAAACTGTAACTGTAAAAAATATTCTCTGACCAGTTATGAGTGCAGTGATGTGTAATCTGACCTATTTTGCAGTGTTCTGTCTGTCATTACAGGCATTGCTCGTGGTACTTTTTTTAAAAAACTGTCTAATGCAGTTGTTGATGTAAATATAGGTGGTTCCTGGTACATAAGTTGCTATTAGGCACTGGTTTGCGTTTTCAATACACTTGACTGAAAGCATCTGAGGTAGTAAAATCAGGCAATAAAGTATGGCAGTGTCTATTCTAGTAGGTGAAACTTTTCTAGATGGACTTGTACAGTTAATGTACAAGTTATGTTCATTCTTTCTTCACAATATACTACTCCACCTTTGCAAAGCTGCAGCATTTCCAAAGATGCATCCTCTTCTTATTGCCGCTGCATTTAAGGGATATACTTGGATTGCTATTGCCCTATGTGCTTTTCATCTCTGTCATCTTCATCTCAGTCATTTCCCAATGTGCAGCATCCATAGTACAGTGGGCAATGTCTTGGTATCGTTCTTGCAGGGTGGCTCAAAGAACTTGTGGGAAAGAAGAGAATTTATTGGTTTTTTTACAAATCTGAAGGGCTGTGTACTTCTGAAAAGGAAACACGAAATAATGAATTGATACTGAGGTACATTTTTGCAGAAGCCAAAAGCTTATGCATGCTAACAGTACTGACACACGATATTTACCTTTGACTGCCTGTGAAAATGACTGCTAAAATAGTTGAATTTATGCTTCCCCATGATAAGCAAGTGCATGCTCTTGTCAGTAATATTAGCTTCTTTTTAAAAATTATTTCTAGTAAATTAACTAAAAATGGTATCTACTTAATGCAAGATGCAGCAGCTGCTGGCAGGTGAACTGGCTACTCTGAGTGCAGACCAGTAAGTTTCAGTTTGTGGCAACAGAAATTGCAGGTAGTCCTCAGAAGAAATATGGGCTGGAGTGCTCTTCCTGAAGCAAGACCTTAAACTGATAAATGTCCCAAAAGCCGTGTGCTCTCTGGCCTCACTCCGTAGTCTCTTTACATACTTTGGACTGTTTACATTTAGCTAGCAGCTAAATTTAAGTGCAGTGATAACGTCTCTGCAGTAATTCAACACTGATTTTGCAGCATTCATCTGCGGGGCAGATAAAAGTAGTGTATATTGTGACATTGATGGTCTTTGCCTTGGTGAGTGCCAAACTATATGAGGTTTTTTTCACAGTCTAGAATTTATTGATAGGGCATCTGCCTTCATTCACAGAATCACAGAGTGGATCAGGTTGAAAGAGATTGCAGTGGGTTATCTGGTCCAATCTCCCTGCTCAAACAGGGTCATCCCAGAGCACTTGGCACAGGATTGCATCCAGATGTTTCTAAGTATCTCCAGTGAGGGAGACTCCACACCCTCTCTGGACAATCTGTTCCAGTGCTTGATTACCCACACAGTAAAGAAATTCTTCCTCATGTTCAGGTTGAACTTCTGTGTATCAGTTTCTGCCCATTGCCTCTTGTCCTTGCTTGCTGCCTGGCTCCATCTTCTTGACACTGTCCCTTCAGATTGTTACAGACATTGATAAGGTTTCCTCTCTTCTTGAGGCTGAACAGGCCCAACTCCCTCAGCCTTTCCTGGCTGAAGAGAAGCTCCAGTCCCTTAATCATCTTTGTTGCCCTCCACTGGACCCACTCCAGGAGCTCCATGTCTCTCTTGTACTGAGGAGCCCAGAACTGGACACAGTCTGAAAGGTGTACCTCACCAGGGCTGAGCAGAGGAGCAGGATCGCCTCCCTCGACCTGCTGGCAATGTTCTTCCTAATGCACCCAGGATCCAATTTACCTCTTGGTCCCCAGGACACACTGCTGGCTCATGGACAGCTTGTTGTCCACTGGGACCCCCAGGTCCTTCTCCTCAGAGCTGCTTTCCAGCAGATTGCCTCCAGCCTGTGCTGGTTCATGGATTATTCCTCCCTAGGTACAGGACTCTCCCTTTGCTCTTTGTTGATTTTCAGATAGTTTCTCACTGCCCATCTTCTCAGCTTGTCAAGGTGTCTCTGGATGGCTACAGTGCTGTCTAGGATATCAACCACTCGTCCCAGCTTTGTTGTCAGTGAACTTGCTGAGGCGGCATCTGGCTCTTCATCCAAGTCATTCCCATGTTATCCTGGAGCCATCTTTAAGATTACATACTACAAAAGAATAGCATGCAACATCTTGTTTATACCATCCAAAATGGCAGGAGACTGCTGTGGCAAGCAGTTTCCTAAATGCAAGATTCAGGAGAATATTTTACACAACCTAATGCAAATTTAGGCTTATTTTACAGAGATATACAACTGTTCTGCAGTTAGGGCACTGTGAAGTATTCCTTGAGTTTCTGAAGGCTTCCTTCTTCATGCAACAAAAATTAACACTTCTTGGAGATATTGCAAGTGCTGTGTTTCCTACTGATATTCCAGTATTTTTCAGTTGTATCCAAATTAGACAAAACCTGTTTTAGCATAGACACATCTTGCATAGAACAGAAATGTATATTAAATAGTGTTACATAAGGTACCTTTAATTTGATGCTATTGTAAACTGTTAGGACATAGGACTAATCATTCCCAACATAATAATTCATAGTGACTAAAAAGTATGAAAAGTCTTTGTCTGAAGACTCAGCTGTAACCTGCACTGGCTGTCTTCCCCATTTTAATGTCTATGGTATTTAGACATAATGCTGGAGAGATTTTGCAGAGTTCAATTCCAATTACACCCATGTACGAGTAGGGTCAAATAACAGAAATTTATGCTTTTTATTTTAAGGTTGCCCTGAAGGCCATGTATCCAAAGGATTCCATTATAGAAGAAAATTGTCTGTCTGTTTAACTAACTTTTGTTTATGTTATTCCTAAAATATTTTGCCATTTCTAGGGATGCCATAAAAATCTTCCTCATCTTTTTTATTCTAAATTTAGAAATGTTAGAGCTCTGTCACAAGTTGAGATTACTAAGCCTGTTTTAAGTTTCTGCAGCTAAGCATATTTCAAATTAATTAGGAAAGTGTAAAGCAAAGATTTTCAATTTTTTTTTGCCACAAGTATGGTAGAACTGCATGAAAAAACAATTTAAAATGTGTCATGATGACCTCTAAGTCTTAATCAAAAATGTAATCTTCCAGCCCAGGAGTTTACATTTCAAAGAGGCATTGTATTTAGGCAATGTTTCAAGAAAAGACAGTTTTTCTGTAATAAAATTTCACAATCTGCACATGCTTCAACAGCAGAATCATCCCTTAAGTAAAGGTATGTAAAGTAGCAGTTCATGGTTTACGCTTTGTTTCTGCAGTAAAGCTAAAGAATTTGAAATGAGTTTTATTTGAAAAACTCTTTCAACATACCTGCTAGAAGACAATAGTGGTATACATATGGGGAAGAGTGCTATGTCTGGCCTTACATTTTAGTTACAAGATGCTTGTCTGCTCCTAGGTTTCACAACAAGGGAGTTTACGTGAAAGTTGGGCTGCAGAAGATAAGTCACACTAGAAACCTTCACAAGGACATAAAGCTGCAAGTAGACCAGCATGAGGTGGAATTACCAAGTATAGAAGGACTCATTTTTATTAATATACCCAGGTAAAAAGAAGAGGAATGATCCCTTGTGGATGCATGCTGGACTGTGTGTGTAGATCTGCTGCTTGGCATTTGAGTATCAAAAGTCAAATGGTTAGGTAATAGGTAACAGGATCAAAGGCAATCGACCTGGAATTGACAATCAAACCTGCACACACTTTCTGCCACATTAGGGATTGGGTACCAAAGCAGTTCCTGCAGTGAAGGCCAGATGGATTTCAGCCCCACGTCCTTCAGGCAACTGGTCAATATACATGGAGTGTGTGATGCTACCCGGGTAGCCATGGAAGACCACAGTTCAGATACCTTTACAGACCTGTGAGTGCTTCCTTGACACCTTCAGGGAGCTAGAGTAACTGTTATGGAAACTAAATCCGCAGGAGATCTGGCTTCCTTACATATGATGTTGATAGATGTAGGGGGTTTTTTGCACAAAACCAGCAGGTAATTAGTCCTGCCATACTATTATTTTTTCAAGTACCATCTTGTCTTAAACAACCTTTGCATTTTAGTCTGAAAATGTTTTATTGAAATACTTCTTTTTACATGTACACCTGTGCACATACATTGCACGTGTACACACATGTACACAAATATACACTGCATGTGAGAGCTGCAGAGAAAAGATCCCAATTAAGTGATGACTAGTTCATGTGCCAAAACAATAAGCGAGTGATTTGGGTGGGAAGGGTCAGTACTGAACAAAAAGCCGCATAGTTTAAATTGTCAGAAGCATTTCAAAGGACTGAAGTGCATGAATATCTGCTTAACTACAAGTGCTTTTGGCCAGGTACAAGAATGAAATCTCAATAATTGTTTTAGTTTCTGTTAAGTAACTTCCACGAATGTTGTCAAGACCAGTTAGGGCTGTTTTAAGTTCTTCTGTCTTGAAAATTAAGGGTTAGTTTAGCTGTAACCTGTATTTTCCAGCAAACTAAAACTCTACAGAGTTACCCTCTTCCTATTTACACCTTTTATTTCCAATGGAAACTATTTATTTCCCTCCTTTTATGAATAAAAGAGCTGATAAAAAATTCTTCCTGATTTTAGAAAAACAGTTCCTGCTTTTACAATGCAGGAAAGCTGCTCCCTCCAACTGGTGGAGGAGCAGAGTGTGTAGTTTTTGAAGCCTGAGAAACCAACCACCCTTAGCAGGGCACCATGGGGTGTGCCCAGGGCAGACCACAGGTCCATAGGCGGTCACTGGTGTGCTCTCCACACAGCTGGGGCTCTGGAGCCGACCTCTGGGGGTCTGAGAGTGACAACCGCTTTGAGAAACCACGCATTGATGACGGCCTGCTGGAAGTGGTTGGTGTGACTGGTGTCGTTCACATGGTGAGTTGGCATCCCAGTAAGCATCGAAGAAACATACATTTTATGGGACAGGCTTATTCTGTAGCAAACAGTGCATTGCAAGTGTCTGGCCGTAAAAATTACGCCTCTTCGTTAAGGTTGGGTAAGAAGTAGTAATAGGAATTGAGAACTTGTTAGAAATCCATGGGGAAATACTTCATAACTTAACTAGACTTTGAACCAAGTAGAGAAACANATGGAATGCACTAGCTTTCTCATAGCAGGTATCATGGTGTCCAAATGGAAGAGTTCATGGGATGAAAACAAGATTTTATTCAAATGTTACAAAAATATGCACCCTTCACCTAGTGTATGTGCAAAAAGTCGTGTCATTC
>WBMY01007685.1:10311-34289 GCA_013397315.1 Donacobius atricapilla
AAAATAGGTTGCTTTATAATCATCTGCCACAGGCTTTCCAACACCTGTCACTGATAATTTGATACTTGCTGCTCTTGATTTGAGTGCTGCATCAAGCAGGTGGTATGCTGTTCTGCAAAGAATATTATGACTCAACTTATGCAATTTTTTTTTAATTCTTTCATATATTACATATTTTTACAATGGTCTGCTATTAGTAACTCAGTCCTGTGAGATCATAGGTTATTTTTTTTCTTCATATCTTACCACTATTTAAAGAAATCTGTTGGTGAAAAATATATGTGGTCAGGTAATTAGAGATAACTAGTCCATTAAACCAGCAAAAACGGAAAGATGGGTACTTAAATATTGTGGAGCTCAATCTTTGGTGTTGGTCAACTTTATTTTGTAATTTAGGTCTTCTAAAATAGACTAAAGAGGTAGAGATTTTTAAATCTTTTGTGAAAGTAGAAGGAGCTGTGGAGTGTAAATGTTAACAAACCTGTGCTTTGGGTTTATGATATTAAGGCTTTTACTACCATTTTGCTACCATTCATTTTGGTTTCTGCTCACCTTTCCCAAGAGTATGTGTAGGAGTAAAGTTCACTTTCCTTCACTTCTAACTTAAAACTTCTAACTAACTCTAAAAGTTAACTCAGCTGTTAAGTTGTAATTGAGTGTGTGTATAAGAAGTTCAGTGTTTCTATGTATGTATTTCTGTAGTTATATGGAGTTGAGTTTGGAAAAACTCTCTCTGATTAATAAACTGCTTTAGACCTTGGAATTTCACATGTGCTGAAGTATGTGTGTATAATTAGGTGTTTTTAGAAGTATTTACGGTGTTACCAAGGGGGAAGCCCAAGCAAACAAGACCTTTGTGACTGTATGCTTCTTGGCCAACTGTTGTGTGTACAAACAGCTTTGCTTTGGGAGTTGTTTTGCCGCTCGCAGCTTGTGGGGGTATCAGAGTTCTCCTTCCTGGACTAGCTGAAATAATTAATGCTAGGGCAGAAAAGGCATCCTAGTTTTGCCTAAGCAGTTTTTAGCTGAAACTTAAAATATCAGGTGAGAATAAAATAGCGTCCACCTACTTTAATTGCAGCTAGTATTTATACTTCTTGTTAGTTGGAGTGATTGATATCCTGGCTTTTACTCCCTAACAGGGTCAAGTCCAAGGTGGTTTTCGATCAGGAATCCGCATAGCCCAAGGCTCATATTTCCGTGTAACACTCCTAAAGCCAATTCCAGTTCAAGTTGATGGAGAGCCCTGGATTCAGGCCCCTGGCCAGATTATAATTTCTGCTGCAGGACCAAAGGTACTGGATATAGGTTTCTCTTAACAATATGACTTTGTTCCTGCACTGGATGTTACCACATTATCTTGCTTGTCTGTGTTCTGATGCTTAACCCTAAAGGAGCTGCTTAGCACTGTCTGGTAACTGACACAGCAATTTCTGAAGAGGATAGTTTGAAGGCTCTCTCCAGTGGCTCAGATGAGGTTCATGTTTAACAAAAACAGTCCCTGAGCTTTGGTCTAGTGACTCAAGTTTTCCTCTGTATTGAGATCTGCAGGCAGTGTTTCTTTTCTTGAAGCAGGGTGGTTATAAAGGCCATGGTAGTAGTGCAGTGTGCAAGGTAGGAATCTGTCTGCTGGAGAAGGGAAGGTCTGTCAGACAGAAATAGCAAAGGAGAAAAATGGATAAGAGAGGAGTAGGGTCTGTGAAAAAGAGACTTGAGTAACCAATATCTGTTTTTTCTTGATTATCTTCATGTGTACATAAAAGACAGCATCAGCTCCCTAAGAATTTAACTTCTCTATTGACTTTGAAATTGTGATATAAACATTTTGCAGTAGGTGACTGTGGTGCACACCAGTCTGCACATTTGCCTGCTACCTAAAAGATGGCTTTTCAACTAGAGACATTTGCTGCTGTAGGCAAGCTCAGAGGATATGTAGCTGTTCTAGGAGGGCTACCAGAACAACTGCCCTTGATGAGGAGAAGTGAGTGAAAGAGAGGGTCATGCCTCAGAGTTTCAGAATATGTTAAAACTTCGTTCTTTTCATGAGAAGAAGTGGGAGGGTAATGGAAAGAGAGAGAGAGGGCAAACCTAACTTGTCCTTCAGTGAGAAACATTTCTTCATCTACCAGGTTACTGACTAGTTGTCTCTATATATGGGTATATCTGTATGTGTGTACAGGAATATATATATACACATACACATATACATACACATACACACACATATACACACACATATACATATACATAACGTGTATATGTTTATGTTAAAAAGCTGTAAATCCTATAGCTTTACTAGGATAGGTGCACCAGATAGCTGTGTATTTCAATGTTTTTCTGTTGCACTTCAGCTTTTTACTTGGTTGTTAGTTAGTTGCCTTAGATCAGCTTATTGATGACTACAGATATTTTAATACTCACTGTCTTTTAAATTTTTCAATTTTAGGTCCATATGTTGAAAAAATCCAAGCAGAAGCAGAAAAAAACTGGAAGCCTGAAAGAGATGAAAGTGGATAGCATGTCAGTCTCTGAAGGAGGACGCTAAGGGAAGACCTGTGTTCTCACCTATGGTAGATACCACCCCCGTCCAGTAAAACTGAGTGCAGACAAGTTGTGAAGAGTGTTTCCTATGAGCGTGCCTTTCATTACATTCTGATAGTACTGGGTTCCTCTTTGTCTTTCAAAGATAGTGCCTCACTGTCACAAATAACTATTATACTCCACTTGTCTCATCTGAAATGTTTACTTGGGGTTGCTTTTCTGTAAGCTGTTTCCCAGCCAAAGAGATTCCAAGATACTGAGATTTCTGCATTTGCCTTCACAAAATATCCTTCCCTCCTCCCAGTTCATTCCTGAACAAAATCATTCCATATATAATTTTTTTGTTTGTTCTATAACAGAAAATGTGTTCCTTTAAATTAATGCTCACAATAGCATCCTAACAAAAAAAAGGCAAACGCATGAGCTGCTGAGAACTACTTAGCAGTCCAAATAGCATAGCTGAAACAGGACAAGTGTAAAGAGAAAAACACAAAACACAGGAGAGATTATTTCTGTAAAAGGATCCCAGTGCACTGAGAAGAGAGAAAGTGCTAGAACAGTTGAATCAAAATATTTCAGAGCATTTACTTCAACAGTATTTGGACAGCATAAATGAAGGGGAAACAGCCTGCATAGCAAATTTTCAACTGTAGCTTAGTTTCTCATTATTCAGCCAAAGCCTGTTCAAACAGGCATTTGAATTTCATCAGCTACAACTCTCAAAATAAAAAAGGAACAATACCCAAGGCAGTAGTATGATATATCAATTCTTTTCTGTCACTGAAACCATTATCTTTGGCATCAGACTTTCTTGACTTTACTTGTGTTGTTTAATTTTCATTAATTTGGACTGTTATATAACAGCCAGCTCAAGAATCATCATTAATTAGGTTAAAAGAAGTACTGCCTAGTGTTCAATTAAGTAAATTTGCACAGTCATATGTTACAGCTGAAGTGGTGTACAGAATCGCTTTGCTGAGGAGCCTTAGCAGCTATTGAAGCCTGTAGTGTGAATGTGGCATGCTCTAGGCATCAAATAACTGGGAATACAAGAGGCATCATGAAAATTCACTTACCTCGTCAGCCTTCTCAAGTCTTTTGGGGTGTTGTTATTAGATGTGGGCCTAGAGACACGGTGACTGTATTTCCTTATTTGGACAAGTGTGTGCTCTTCAGAGGCTGTTTCTCCATCAGTTCCTGCGAGGCCAAGACCACCTCTCTGTTTACCTGTTTGCTGAAGGTGTGGGGATCCAGTACTTCTACAGCTTTGTGCTGGAGACTGGCTGGAGCAGCCATGCTGGTCCTGCCATACGCTATCTGTATCTGCTATCCATGGCTGGAGTCATGTTGTTCTTCACTCCCATCTCTGCTGTCTCATCTCACCATGGTTCCCCAGGGACTGAACCTTTCACTTCTGGCTAACATCATACACAAAGGGCTCTGTGAGCCACTTGTGGGTGAGGGGTGGGGCCTGCAAGGTTTTGCCACCTGTATGCATCCGCTGCTTGGAGCTGCTTATGTCATGTTAGCTAGAGCCCACTTAGCCATATGGTGGGGCTTATTTGTCCTCTGTTGCACAGTAATAACTATTTCAGCTGTGGGTGGCATGAATTCATCACTTGACTGTCAGCCTTAGGAGCGTTCCTCTTGCCAGTGTGTCTAGAAAAACACCTCTAGCTGCTTCGGGGGACTTAAGTGTACCTTTGAAATATGCAAAAGCTGTTTTGTGATGGAGCCAGTTACGTGCTGAGGCACTTCTTGCTGGGTCTTGTTGATGAGTCTGTACTCTCAGCACTGTGCCAGCTTCAGCAACAGCTGATCATTACATGTGCTTTCTGCTTTCCAGTCATGGTGCAACAAGGGTGTGAATGTCATCTATAGCAACAGAATGAGGCAGCTAAAGTTATAAAGAGACAGCTATAAAACAGCTATGGAAAATGGCAGATGCCTGAAGCTTCTCCTTTCAATCTAGTGATTCCTTTGCAGTTTTCTGGTAGAGATGCAGTTGACGGAATGACTTCTGTTTTCAGTGAAACCTTTTTTTAATTGTTTAAATTCTTAGTTTAATTTTGGGGATGTTCTTCAGGTTCCACAGTGTGGAACTACAACTTTTATTTAACATGAAAACTGGATTCATGCTATGAAGGAAATAGTTTGGATTGCACAGACCTAAAAGCCTTGTCTTCCTGATCATTAAACACAGAATTGTCTTCTTTAAAACCTGGGCATGAGGGGTCAGTCAGCTGGACCTCTTCTGGCATCCTGATACCATCATTACAAGTAGGGAGGATGAAGTGTTGTACTTCAGGATGTGCACTCTCTGAATAAAGCTTACAAATTAGAGAGGAAATCTGTAATAGGCTGCTGTTTCATAATTGTCCAGAAAGAGAAACTACTTTGTATTCTTGGGGCAGCAGAAAGAATGCATGGTCTACTTTCCAGTTGCTGACTCAGTAGTGGAAGCTGGGCTTTTTGTTAGAGAAAACATGCATAATTTTTAAGATTGCTGGTACTTAAAATTGTCTTTTGCAGCCCAAATAAATAACCCTGTCTTACTATTTTTCCAGGCATATACAATCCTGCAGCACATAGCTAACAGTGTTTCAAGTTCTTGGCTTGTTAAGGATCTGGCTGTCTCTCCCTTTGCTCTGTATCTGTTATCTGAAATAACATGAAACTCACAGGTCACAATATTGTAATCAGAGGGGCCCTTGC
The DNA here is from genome assembly GCA_013397315.1 of Donacobius atricapilla. Lineage (NCBI taxonomy): Eukaryota > Metazoa > Chordata > Aves > Passeriformes > Mimidae > Donacobius > Donacobius atricapilla. The sequence continues at coordinate 15,568 of WBMY01007685.1, forward strand.
TTTGGCATATTCTGCCTGGAGATTTCCCATCCCTGGACCGCTGTACAAGCCTGTTTTGGGACACCATCATGGTAGCAAGGTGACACTGAAATATGAGTGTAATCTCTTCCCAGCTTCCAGGGAGGGTCCTGGTGGAGAACAAGAAGGCTTTGAGTTTTGTTTTTCCTTCCTTTTTCTTTTTTTTCTGGAAACCAACTGCCATATATTTGAGCAGATGAGTGCCACACTGGAATGAAAACATAGCTTAACAAAACCACACTTAGTATATAAGGCCTCTGTGCATCAAAAGATGATGCTTAACGTGTTTTGATGACAAAACAGATTCCAGTTGAGAAAGGAAACACCCTGAAAAGCTTTTAAAAGGAGAAACTCACTCATTAACCCCCCCCATTAAGATGTTCTAGTTTCAGGTTCTCTAAAGGCCCTTATATCAAGAACATATGTATGTGTGTGTGTATTTTTTTTCCTCACATTTTCATTTCATATGGTGTCCGAGAAAGCCTCATATTTTCTTCGATGTATGCAAGGCCTGCATGAAGGGAGGTGATAACTCTTCGCAGTTAATATGAAACATTTAGACTTAGCCTTTCCACTGAACATAACAATGCAGTATAATTATGTGACAGTGGGCAGATAGATGATTATCCCTACTGACTGTTTGAGTGGTATTGTGTGAGAACCTGGTGTTCACATGGCTAAGTACTTCAAATAATGCAGCGACAGAAGTGTTGGGGAAGAGGCTCAGTAATGTCAAGACAGGTGTTAAGTAATATCAGGGATACAGGACCAGGAGTTGTAACTGTGGACAGGGAAGAGATGCAGGCTCTTTGGTATCTTAAGCACACTCCTTCATCCTCTCTCCACTGCCTTTTTACCTTGCCTATAAACCATGGCAGGCACAAATAGCACAACTAGCATCTCTCCTGCTGAGGTACACTCTCCTGACCTTTTACTACTGTCCTATTTAGGCATTGCCAGCACTGGAGAGAGAAAGGTCCTGAAAACCTGGTTCCTTTCAAATACCCCAATGTTGCAGATTAGTGCAGGTGGTCAGTTAAAATCTATTTTGATGGATAAATGCATTACCTCTCCCTTGGATTAGTAGAACCAAAATTCAAAAGCTCATCCCTGAGATACGGGTGCTACTTCAGAAAATTTGCTGCTTTTTTCCCCATGGCTTTTACCTTTGATTTGTACAGTTTAAATCACTGGTGTTTTCACTGCATTGATTTTTAGGTGAAATGGTTATTTTGCCAAAAACCTTTTGTTTATATATGTGTATATATGTATGTGTACATACATGTGCACGCATCCTTTAAGAATATGCCTTATTTTATTTCCTTCCACAGTGCCTAATTATACAGCTTTTGCCCTGTTACAGCATTCTGATAGCACACACTTCTGGATCTTTCCCTCACCAGTTTTGAACATGAGGCAGGACTTGCACTTTCCAACAAGACATGATGGCAATATAGTGAAAGCACAACTGTGTTTTGAGTGTAGTCTCTACATTTATGCAGTTTGAGCTCTGCTTGCTGTTTCTAGATTTTAGTCAAGTGTCTGTGTGTCTAAAACCAATGGCAATGACTATTATAGCATTTAAAAACTAGGAAGAAGCTGTCACTGCAAGACTTAACTAAGGAACAAAACTAAATGAACTGCTAGAGACAACTGTAAATCTTCACAGTTACCCTCTTACAAATATTGTATGAATTTCATTTCTTTAAAGAGCAAATAATGTACTTGATCTGAATATCAGCTGTTTCGAATTGCTCAGCATTTATGTGTGCACGTGATTCTGTAGCAGTCTGTTGGCATATAAATATCATTATCAAATGAAACCTCTTTTTGTGGGAGGAGAAGGTAAGAGGAACTGTTGTGACACTTAAAAGGGCTTATGTTGAAGACACAACAGATTTGGTTGCATATGTATTTAATAATGTACCAACTGTAGGTATGCTCTGGCTTGCATAGTCTCCAGTCCATATTCCAGCAACAGTATTGGGGGTTCAGTGAAGTTGTGCACTGGCAGGAGATACTCTTTCAGTCTGCACCCCAAAAATCTTCCTTACCACCCTGAGAGTACATCTTCCTCTTTCTGCCAGGCTGCCCTCCTTCCCTTTGGGCCTAGCTCTGTACCAAAACTGGTAATGAAGGTGTGAGCATGTGCTGGTGAATGTCTGTGGAGAGTGGGGGAATGGAGTTCCTGCTCTGAATGCTGCTCTCTCGGTTTGGCTTAAACTATTCTTTTATTTCTATTTCTGCTTCTACTTTAGTCATCTAACAGCTGTGCAGGAAAGATCTGGCAACTATTGAATTGCCTTGGATTCACCAGTGACAACATTGACTCATTTTCAGGCTTCAATCTTATATGCATCAGAATATGTATAACTTCATTATACTTTTTGCACTTAACAGAAAATACAGGTTCAATAGGCATAGGGTGTGGCAAAATTGCAATGTTTGTACTTTTTTTTTGTAAATATGGGGATGATTCTACAGATACAAAGATGCACTTTCAGATAACAATGACAACAAGTTTATAAAATACAATTGTTTAGGAGTTTCTCTGGGTGCAGTGTTCCTGATCCCCATCCATGTCTAACACTGTGTTCACCTTGAAAGCCTGCTTGGGGATAGAGATTGCTTCTCACATTGCAGAATGTATTTATAGCTGACTGACTGAAAGTTCACATACATTTTTGAGCAAATTTGCTGCTATTCTAAGTTTTAGGTTTTACTAGACTGCTTCTTTAATGCATAAAATAATGTTCAAGTTTTATTTATAATGACTGCATTTACTGATTTGACACTTAGTTGCAGGAGACACGCAGCCCAAAGCCTTCATTCCTTTTGCTATTTAATGGTTTTGTTTTGTTGTTGTGGGTTTGGTTTTTTTTTTTCCTAGCAGTGTAGGCATTGTATGTGTGAAGTGAAATGAATGCAAATTACTAACCTTAACCTGCAGTTTCAATGTTTACAGGACAGTGACTATTGATTGTAAACCCATACGTGTCCACTGAAACAAGACACTCTTCGTGTGTTTTGGAAGCATTGTGTCTGCTTACCATGGTAATTAATGGAATAGTTCCCTTCTGATTTTAGAGTCCTGGTTATGTTGCTTTGGAGAGATTTCAGTGTGGGTTATGTTTTCTCTGCCATGGAGCAAAGGACAGAATTTGTACTGATACAAGTGTGTTATATTGAACATATGTTTTCTGAAAGAGTGACTTTATTTTTGTGCAGATAATTTATGAGAAGGTTTTGTAGCAGATCAGTGCTGGAAAAGTTAAGTCTTGAAATAAACATTTGTAGATATTAAAGATCAATCTTAAAGCAAAGTATTTTTAATAGGGCAGTGTTACTGGTGTAATTATTCCTCTGAGCTCTCCTGGCAGCATACCCATTTAGCATATCACTGGTCAACTGTGCTATTTAGGGGACAACCTGATTTCAGAAGATATGGATTCATTTATATTGTGCATATCTATCCCTATTACACCTCTGGCAGCAACTCCCAATATCAGCCATACAAGGCAGAGCTTCTTCCCCATACAGATCACTGCAGGTTGAAGAGCAGAGAGCCTGCCCTTGTGCTTGACTGCAGAAAGGTTGTAAGTCTGGTGACTGTCTGGCACTTACAGTCCTTTCTCTCACCATCACAGAGTGTGCCACACAAGCTCTTTTGCTTTCTGAAGGCAGGCAGGCACAAATCAAGAATGTCTGAGTCTAACTCTAACACCTTGTCTCACCATGGCATCTATTTCTTAGTGCTGCTTGCCAAATCTTGCCAAATTGGGTAGCAAGAGGTGCTTTAAGTATTACTGAGTATTTATTGTGTATTTTTGGGTGCTTATAAAGCCTTCACTGCTATTTTAAAGTAAAATTTGGGGATCTGTAGCATAGCAATAGCTGTATAACTCTAGCATTCCAAAAATGCCCAAAGCAAGTTATCCTTGTGATAATTTAGTTAGCAATGGTGTAGCTAGCAGCAATCAGTATCTTGAAGCTACAAGTTCTGAGTATTGGAAGACAACATCTCTGCCTTGTATGCAAAGTATTAGAGTTTGTAATTCACTATAGATTTCAGCGTCTCTCCTACTTATGAATGACAGATGACATCTTAATTCTTCTCAAACTAGAACTTAACTATTGCTTAAATAACTGTTTTTCACCTCTGGTTATTTAAATCATCCAATTTACACAGTTGTATGAATGCTGTTTTATTATCAGGATACTTAAGGTGTCTCACAGCATTTCTTATGAATGTTCTAATACATCGGTAATAAAGAATCCTGAACCAATAAACTAATGTAAGCTGACAAGTTATTGTCTTGTGCTTATTCTTTGTGCATCTGCCTAATTCTCAGAAAAAAAAAAAAAAAGAAGCCTAAGTCTAAGCATTAAAGTGGTTGAAAAGAGTTTCCACACACTGTGCCTCAAACCAGTAATGCATTATTACACATTCACTTGTGGATTGGTCTCAAAAACTAGCTTTTAATGATGTAACTTGTTTCTCAATGTCTGCCTTGCAAATGAGACATGTCACTATATTGTGGTAACTTGCCTACAAGCAACATACCTAGTATACTAATAGATTTTTAAAAATGTAATTTATGAAAGATGGACTTTTTCTCTTACATTTAGACATTTGTTCATCCTTGGGTTCTGTTCTTAGAACAAGTCTGTGTATATTTTGCAATACATGTTTTGTGTTTGACTGTACATTTTGCACCAATATGAAATATTATATTTTAAGTATTATTTACAAGTTCTAGAGATCTGTAACTAGAATTTGCTGTGAAAAATACAACATCTCTTCTACCCTGGATGGCTGTGGAGTAGTTATGCTTTAAATTAAAATGGCAGAATACACTAATGCAGAAACAAACATACGTTATCTCAGCTGGGCATTGCTTTCATAGGAATTCTGTAGCCTTGCTGTTTGAGATTGGGTCATGCCCTGTGAAAGGGTGGCTGTGTTCTAACAGTGTGATTTCATATGTCTTCATTTGTGAGACGACATCTAAGTTTGATCTCTGCAACATTCAAGCACCTCTAGAACCTTTATTTCTGTGGATAGCACTGTAATTGGTAAAGTCTTTCTGTGATAGGACCACAGTGTGTTAAGCATTTCTGGTCTTTTACATTACTTTAATCATGATCCAGGTTTTCCAAGGTATTTTTGTACAATTTCTTGCCCTGTTTGCACTTCTCTAGAAACACATGACCTGGTGTTTTCCAGCTGTGGGAACAGGCCCATGCATAACCTCATGCTTGGCTCAGGTGAGCAGTGGTGGACCCGGCCTGCACAACTCAAGGGCCAGACCTCATGGACCTTGTCTTGGAGGACTCAGCTGGGACAAGTGGAAGGGCTGTCCAGTGAGCCAGGCCCAGGTGCATGGACAGCTCACCCCTCCTTGGAGATTAAGGTCTGCCTTTCATGGCTGGAGGGTGGTCCATCAGCTGGTCACCTCCACTTGGGATGTCCCTGCTGCAGCAACCTTGCCTCTGGCAATAAGAAATTGGTTCTCCCTGCTCTGTTCAACAACTGACTGCAGAACTGAGGAGGCCTTCATTATGTCACAACACCTCTGGACAAACCGTACTGTTCCTTGCTGGACTGCAAATCAACAAGCTCTGAAGCAACTACAATTAAATTTAAAAACCATACATGGAAAACCTCAGTTCGGGGCTACAGTTCTGGGAAAAGAGGGGAAGCAAACAAAAGACAGACCTTCATACAGAGAAAAGAAAAAAACCACAAAATATCCAAACCTGAAACGAATTTAATCCCTGCTCTCCCCTGGGCTGAGAGAACAGCAAGAGGAGTAGACAACTGCCAGCAGTCCCTCCTGTAATGGTTTCAAGTTTGCAACCGGGCAGAAACATCAAAAAATGTAGTGGTTTCACATTTGCTGAATTTGTTTTGTGAAACATATCGTGGGGATCTATTTGTTTTTTACTGTGGAATAGGATTAGAAGAAAGGCAAAACAGGCTCAACTTAAAAATAGAAACAGATTTATTAATATACACTAAAGGGCAAACAAAAAAAAACAACCATGCAGCCTTTTTAAAGACACCCCCTCCTCCTTAGCAACAATCTACTTTTCTATGAAACAATGTAAAGAGACAAAACATCAGAACTCTTAAGTCAGTAGCACTTATAAAAATAGTCTTTGATTCAGTCTTTTGAGAGAGACAAGTCCCTCCTGATTCTTCTGGTAACTTTCCACAAGAAACACAGTCTGTTTGTGGCTTCCAGTTCCCACAAACACAGCCCGCCCGACTCATGCATCTGTGAGCTTGCCGANCGGTGCTGCTCTCCAGGCTCCCAGGGCTAGGGGGGCTGGGGGCCGGGGCCATCTCCTGCAGCCCTGGCCGGCGGCGTGGGGCAGGCCGCAGGATCGGCTGCATGTTCGCAGCCATGGCTCTGCCGGTGTCTGCTGGGCTCAGAGGGGCCTGGCTTGACTCAGCTCTGGCTCTGGCCCTGGCCCGGCCCTGGCACGGCCGCCCCGGCCCAGCCCCAGGGACAGCGGGCCCTGATCTGGGCCCTGCTGCTTCCCACCCTTCCCACGACCTCAATGTTACCTCAAGGCAAGGCCTGCAGCAAAAGAGGTTGTTCCCAAGATTCCACCTGTATTTAAGGCATGTGTCCCAGGGGTGTACACCTGTATCTAATTGGCCAACCTGGCCGTGAGTTCTAAAGCAGATCGCCAATTGGGTTTTTTTACCATTCATGCTAAACCAATACACTTGCTTAGAAGATCCTGCTCCCATATCTTTCCATCACACAGGAATGGCTTGATATCCTCTGATGGAGCAGCCTCTCCTGAAAAACAAGGAGCCAAACTGATAGCAAGTCTTCTATGACTGACTCAATCTCATAAGCCACAATCTCCACAGGCAAACCCCAACATCTCCAGTCCAGAAAAAACTTATGGAGGCTGAAGTCACCATCAGACAGAGTCTCAGCATGTCTGCAACAAAGGTGTGGAAATGGTGCTCATCTAGGGCATGGCAGAATTGAACAGACTCCATCAGAACTGTTAAAGAAAGGACACTGCTTCAGTTGACTGGATGGCACATTTTTCCTCTGCACTCTCCCACTTCAGCTTCCCAGTCTTTGGCCCTTGCCAGCACCTCCTCTTCCTAACTCCTCATCAGCCATTCCCATCATAGGACTTGTCATCACCCCTGTACTACTGCTGTTTACAATGGCTTGTCGTATTTGCTCTCCTCCAGAAATATTTAACACCTTTTTCTAGCTTCTCTGGGCTACAGGTGAATATTTTGAGGATTTTTTTCGGTCTTTTAAAGTTTGTAACTGTGGTGTGTCAGCAGTTCTGGTCATAAACTTTAACCTGCATCCTGCTAGAACCTGTCCAAGATCTCAGTTGTGTCTGCCTATTAAGAGGGAGCTGCTTGAGTTTCTGTTAATTATAAATATCCTTCCAGCTGTCTGCCAAGTTTTATGAGTGCTGGCACAAAAATGAAGCAGTGTCAATAAAGTATCATGCTACTAAAACAAGGATTTTAGTTCTGCTAATTCTTTTTTTAATACAAACACAGACATTTGCTGCTGAGCACAGACTGCCTCATCATTTTCCTGGCTAGTTAACTCACTGTTAAACTGGAGGTTGCTGCCCTCTTGCTTTCTTACTAAGGATAGCAAGTCCCTGACTTAGGAAAGGCTTTCAGGAACTGCCCAGACACTATTGCTGTGGTTTTAAAATCATTTTAAGAGAAACAGTGTGCTGTAGTTATGCAAAGATGTTTATGCCTTAACTATTTGGTTCATGGATTTTAAAAGTTTGTTCCATCTTTCTTTAAGTAATCTTTCTCTGAAATGATAGTCAGTTTGGGGAAGAAAACAAATGGCAGTATAGTGGAGTACTGAGGGCACAGGTTTCTAAGACTCCTCTCCCAATGTTACTGACGACTGTGTCGCCACCAGGTCTTGCTGGGCAGTGAGGTGGTCCAGCCCACGAAGCAGCAGGCAGCATTGCTGGGAGGAGTGGCAGAAAGGTGTGGGGTGCCGCTCTCCAGGTACTATTCCCCTCTGGAAGGGGGCACGTGCTGGGGAAGCATTGGCAAGATGTGCCCTGGGGGTGGTCCACCAAAGGAAAGGCACAAGGCACCCAGGCCCCTGTGGGGGGAAAGTTGGCAGGGGAAGTTTGGCTCTCTGAAATTTACCTGCAAAGAGACACGGGGCAGCCCAAGGCATGGCGCAGCAGCCAGCCTCAGTGGTGCTTGCCTTGAGGTGAGCTGGGGTGTGCTAGTTTGTGCTGGGGTAAGTCTTCTTCACAGTGGCTAGAATGGGGCTGTGTTTTGGGTTTGTGCTGCACACAGGGTTGATAATATAGAGATGTTTTAGTTATTTTTGAGCAGGGCTTACAGAGAGCCAAGGCCTTTTCTGCTTTTCATACTGCCACACTGGGGAGGAATTTGGAGGTACATGGGAGGTTGAACTGGCCAAAGGGACATTTCAGACCATTTGACATCGTGCTCAATATTTAAAGCTGGGCGCAAGAAAAAGGAAGGAAGAGATGTTTGGAGTGATGGCATTTGTGTCCCCAAATCACTGTGAGGTGGGAGGGAGCCCCTAGAGATGGCTGAAGAGCTGCCTGCCCATGGGAAATGGTGAATGAATGGGGGGGTTTTGCTTCTGTGCCTTTTATATTTGTTTTTGCTTTACATATTATTCAAACCAAGAGTCTTCTAGGTTTTACCCTGCTGGTTCTCTCCCCACTGGTGGGGCAGTGAGCAAGTGGCCATGTGTGATGCTTGGTGGCCAGATGGGGCTAAGCCAAGACATGGAGGATCAGTGTTTCACACAGCCATGGGGGCGGCCATGACATTTGACAGCATGGGGGCCAAGCCACAGCATTCAGCAGTGGAGAACAAAGCCCAGCACTGCTCCAGGGCCAGTTCCAGGGGTGCTGAGGGTTGGGCATCCTTGATGGCAAAGGTTTGTCTGCTGTCAAGAAACAGTGTCACAACTTTACTATCAAGTATGAGCCTGAAATTCATGGCCCAGCATGGCTAAAGGCCAGACCCTACAGGACATGGGGGCACGGTGGTGCACTGCGAGGGCACAACCCCAGACAGACACCAGGAGTCTTGTCCTGCATGAAGGTGGGGAGCAGACCCCTCAAGAGCCTGAGGGCCAGGCACAGAGAATTTGGTGGGGCAGAGTCTGCATGAACTGAGGATTAGGTCCCCAGATTGCATGGCTTTAAGGGGGACCTGAGGTGGAAGGACCTGCAGAACAAATCTCTCCTGCACAGCTAGATGGCTTAGTCCTTCTGTCCTCTATACAACTGTATCCTTAACAAAAGAGAGCACAGGGCTGGTGACAGGTTTCTTCACAGCAGCTCGATCCAGCTTGCTCAGGACCACAACAGGGGTTAGCTAGGTCCACTCTCACAACATTCAGAGCTGTGGTGGACACATAGTGAGGCCTATCTCAAGTCTCCCTACTCCTGCTGGGGCACTGGCCTCACTCCCTCGCCTGCTGCATTCAGCAGGTCTTTCTTACCTAGCCCTTACCTGCAAGTTTCCACTCCTCACACAGCTACTGCCAGTTCCTCTGGCTTCCTCCCTATTCCTGATACCTATCTCATAGGTAGCTACACAGCCTCTGGATCTGCTGCCATCACCACCCACCTCCCAACTGCTCGAAGTTTCTGCCTGGTCAAGTCCAAACAGGTGCTGCTACAGCCACAGTCCACACACAAGGACTGTCTCCTGCCCCTGGGAAGAGCCCTAGCCCAGAGCAAAGCCCCAGAAAATCCACAATGCAGGCCCAAGGCTGCCACCTCCTCCTCCTACGGCACCTACCCACTCCATCAGCACCATCTGGGGAACTGTCCAAAAAGCATATCCAGGAAAGCACAGCCATAGCAAAAGGCCCTTTGGGGAGAAGCAGCAGGAAGGTTATGTGGCAGTGCTGTCAGCTGTCAACAAAACACTCTGCTTTCAGGCACAACATGTGGGGCGGCTGCTGCTCTCATGAGCTCCGAGCACATCTTCCTCTCCCCCTCTGGTACCCAGACCCCAAGGCACATGGGATTCATGAAGGTGAGTGAGGCAGAATGTGCCTGCATTCTGTGGATCTTCTAGAAAGAGCAGGCACTGCAGCAGGATTAAGCTGTTGCGCTGCTCTGGGCCACTTCACAGCTATGCCACCGTGGAAGTGGCATGCCACTGCCATTTCCATTCAACGCCAGGCTGACTTCCAGACTTCCAACCCAGCCCGGGTTGGAGTCCTCCCCCTGCACAGGATTACTGCCACAATCACAGCTCCAGCGGACTTAGCACAGCCACAATGAGCAGCAGCAAACACTTTCTCACCACTGTCAGCTGATGGCCCAGGGCAGTTGTTGTGAAAACAACACAGAAAAGAAATGATGGGGCAGCAGCTGACTAAGCCACCCAGATTAGAGAGGCTCAAACGGGGCTGAAAAGCAGCATGTACCGCTAACCCAGCAGAACTGCAGCTCCAGCCCTCATCTCGGTTCACCCAGACATGGTCAGGTGGCTCCTGTCTCCAAGCATGCCGAGAAGGGGCCCAAACACTNAAAAGCAAGAGACTGTGAAGTAACAACAGCTTATTCCAGAGATCTTCTCAAGTCTCCCAGGGTGACCCAAACATCCCAGGAAATCACGGGCGACGGATGATGACAGTAGAAACCAGGCAACTCCTCCAGCAGTGCTCTCCAGTTCATCCTTCCCCCTCCTCTTTCCCTCCTCTGCTGCACACCCTGCACCTTTGCTGGGCTGGCTCAACACAGAGGCACTGCAGGGAGGGCCCCTCCTTCAGAGGGACAACTCCTCTACCCCAGGAGCTCCTCCTTAAAGATCAGACCATGTTCCTGCTGCACTGATAAAAAGAGCAATCCAGCAGCATCAGAGCTTGAACAGGCAGTTTTGTCTGCACTTGAACTCAAACAGGCACACAGCACATATGCAATATGACCATACAGAGGCAAAGAATCCCTCCTTCCTCCATGTTCCAATAGGGTATACAAAACATTCAGAAGCAGTCCCAGCTGTGACCAGCCAATGCCAATGCCAATGCACAACTACACTCACCAGCCCTGGCCATTTTGTGCCCAGGGGAGAGCCCTTTAGTATGCATTTCCATGGACGGATTGGAATAGACCTTGAGAAATCTGGGACTAGCATTTGCCTGGAAATCACCTCAGAGGATGGACAGGAAGAGGATGGGCATGTGAACATGAAGCTGAACCTTCAACAAGAGGATGTGGTTTGGTGTGACCTTGCCCTGTATAGACCACAGTAGTCTGCCATGCAGCCCTTTTGCCTTGCTCAGCAGCTCTGCATCTATCCAACCCGACACAGTCATGTGCACCATGAGATGCCCAGAAAAATGCAAAGAATCATGCCTGTTATTCAAAACTAAAGGCCCCACCAGCCATTTATAACCACTATTCTGTTCCTCTGCACCCCAAAATAATCATGGTCGGAGCTGAAAAGAGCTCATAATGATCCACTTGCCTTTTTGTCAGGAGTTCTGGGCCTTATGGGCCTTCCAGTAACTGATGTCCAACAGGACAGACTTCATTGCATGCTAAATGTCCTGCGTTTAGTCTACAAAGGTGACCTAAGTATAAAGAATGCAGACATTTGGAGGAGCCTCTTCACATCTTTTCCTCATTACGCACAAGCACGTAATTCTCCGACACAGGGATTTTGTTCTGGCCTTCTGTTTTTTCAACCTGTGTTGCTCATGTCTGGTAGGGCCATGGGATGCCCGGAGCCTGCCCCAGGGATATGCACTACATGACCATCCCACTGGGCTCTACCCAGGCACGGAGCCTTCTCAGCCTGGATTGAGGGACAGACCTCTTCTGGGGACAGTGCTTGCTGAGGCCTGCCTGGTGGCCACCTCACACAGCTCCGCAGCCGTCGGGCACGTCCCAGTGCTCTGTGACACCTCTTGGCTGCTCCTGAACAGCTCAGTGCTTTTTCTGCAGCCACGCAAAAAGGAAGGCCTGAACCTACCTTTCTCTTCCAAAGCAGTGAAATGCATTTCACTCATATCTACAGAGTCATTCCATCAGCTCTGAAGAAAGACTGCTTTATCTATCTCAGGCTTATGATTTTACCAGCACAAATGTCTCATTTATGTACCTCTAGAAATGTATAGAATTAGCATACCTAAGCATAAATCTACTGATTCACTCCTTCATACTGACATCTCTAACTATCTACACATCCTATGCAAGTGCTGCATATTAATATTTTGCTATCTGAGTACTTCCTGGTACAAGGAAGCAGGAGCTGCAACACTGAACAAAATGGCAGCTCCCTCCCACAAAATGGTGGCAGAAACCTTCCGGCCAGGGCTCCGGCCCCAGAAGTTTGGCCAGTGTGGGAGGCGGTTTCAAAGCAGAGCCAGCGCTACCTAAAGCCCCCCAGCTCCAGGCCTGCACACACTCGGGGCTTCTCCAGAAACACCCAGCTACGCCCACGGGATGTTGGGGAGTGCCAGGCACAAGTGCTGCAGGGCAGGCCCTGTGCTCCCAGCTGGGCGTCCTCCTCCCAGGAGCTCGCTCAACGCAGGGACGCTTCTGCCACAGGAACCTCCCCGCCATGGCCGGCTGCAGACCAAAGCTGCATGGAACTCTGGCACAACCCAGCAACAGCCCTGCTCTCAAAGGGTGTGCTGCACCCAGGCTCCAGTCCAACACTGAGCACGGCACACTGGTGCACCTCAAACGCCTCGTCTTCGCCCCCCAGCAACTAATGTGCCACGTGAGCAGAGCCAGTGCTTCAGGAGAAGGCCACATCACTCTCCTCAAGATACACCAGCTCCAGGCACAACACAAGACTGCCCCTCCTCCAGCACACCAAGGCAAGCGACTGCTGCCCACGTACCTGCATAAAGCTCTCAAATCTGCACTGCTGCCATGAGGGACCCTGGGAAAGGCTGGCCTGCACTGCTCTCCGCAGAAAAGACCCTCTCCCATTACCACTTCCCTTCCTGGGGAAGTCACCCTGGGCAACAGCACACCAAGTCCAAAAGGAAGAGAAATCCCAACCCTCAGCACATTTCAGATGCCACCACACACACTTCAGTCTCTCCCTTCCTGCAGCCAACTTCATGACGGACCAGCTCCAAGGCCAGGCAAGGAGGCACAGCATCAAGTCCTCTGCTGCACCATTCCTTGAACAGTTCCTTTATGCACACACAGCACTTTACTAACCCAACCGCACCTCTTGCTCTATACACTTATATTTGCGCACAGGTACACTCCTGCACCCATACAAACAGCACAGCCAATGCATGTCTTCACACACACACAGCTCCTCAACCCTGCAATTTCTGCCCTTGCTGCTCCAGCACGTCTCACTGACTGATCCTGCAACAATCCCTCAGCAATCCCTCAGCCACCCTCACAGCTGCCCTCTGCTCAACACAGGCACTGCCCAGGAGGAGGAGCAGATGCTGAACCTGCACATCTCCACACAGCACCCAGCAAATCTACACTGGGCACTTGCATCCTTCTTTCATCCTTTCAGAGACTTTGCAGCCGGTGCACTGAGCTTCAAAGAGTCAGAAGACATGATTGCCACCTGCCAGAAGAAAAAGACACAGGAATTCTCTACATATTGGACCCACTCATTGTGGAGATGTCCTGCACCAGAGAAATGCAGAATTCTCATCTTGGATTTAAAACTTTGATGTTAAAAAGCATTCAAGGTCCCCTTCTCCTACATCTGCCTTCCCATCACCCTATCCTGAGGTTGTCAGGGTTTCTCATGGTTGCTGCAGCATCAAAGGAAATGAGGGGATTTGCCCTGCACTGCCACTCCCAGCAGTTTTGGATACCTGCCAGACAGGTGCAGGTCTTAGTCGTGTGCAGTCCAACGAACCTCAGTGTACGTGGGGCACTGTGAGAATTTGTTCCCACAGCTGTGTCGTGCCTTTCTCACAGTACTAAATTCCAATCAGACCTGTTACTAGTGGTGTATCTGTTTTCCAAGCTACATGAGGTCTTCACTGTAAAACTCGTTTTGTCTGGAATTTTGTCTCAATCCTGGAAATGCAAGCCTGAAGGTGACCGTGCCCTGGGTGAACATGTCCATTCACCTGTCCAGATTGGCAGAGGGCCATCAGCAGCCTTTGCAAACCAAACCCTTAATTAAACCTTTGCACAATTGCTGGAAATTATGCAACTTTTACATGTTTTAATGTAACTTTGGTCAGGGATTCGTTTGTCTTTGCCCGGGAGGAAGGGAAGTGAAGTTTCTCTTGTTCAAAAGTTCCTGTTCACCAGGCACCTATAATCCTAACATTCAGGGATTCTAAGTAGCTAGAAGATACACAGGAGATAAACCATTAATGAACCATTAACTAACATTAACAAACATTAATGAACATCACCACTTCTAGTGCATTTGGAAACACCTGGGCTCGGAAAAGATTGTTAAGAGAACTGAAGAATGAAGATGTAATTAGCATTGAAGGATCAATAACCAATAGGAAATCAAATACTAAGAATTGTGTAATTTAATACCAAATGAATGTGAATTTCTTTGGCGTTTAATGTATAAATATGTCAAAAGTCTGGTAAAAATTATGTGTGATGGAATAATTTTCACTGCACAATCCAGGCATGTGTGGATGAAATAATTTCTGGTTCATCTCTTCACATTTCATGCCTGTGCTTTTCTATGCTTCTTGTTTCTCAAGGCCTTCATAACTGGCCCCTATTTCTCTCACTACACCATTGTGTTAGTGCTGCAAATAGCTCATTTGACATAGAACAAGTGTGTCCAACAATTATCTATACAAAATTATGGTCACATTGGACCAAGAGAAGAAAAAGTAAAAAACAAACAGACAAAAAAATACCTACTTTTCAAGGCCCAGGATACTGTTCTGGACAGTGGCGTAGGTACTATTTACAAGGCCTTGGGCTGCTGGCTGTGAAGCTTGCTCTGTACAGACTTCTCTTGGCCTACAACCTTGTTTTACTTATTTTAGCTATGACAGCTAGATTTAGCACAATTAAGTATACAAAAATATCAAAAAACTATGAACAAAGAACCTTTAAAGAGTGCTCCAGCCCCAAGCTGGCTGCAACACACATATCCCCTCCTAGTAGTTAAAGACAGTGTTGTAACAATATGCATATTCTAGAGGCCACTTATGAGATTCAGAACTGTATTGTGATTCTGAAATATATTGGAAACGCTAGAGTCTGTGTAATATATGATTTAGAATAAACTCGTGCTAAGGACTAAAACTACAGTATCTTTTAATGGAAACTGAGTAAGGGAAAAGAGCGAAATACACCAGGTGATAAGAGGAAAGGTATTCGCTACCAGGGATGAATTCCTGTCTCAAAAGAAGAGTATTCTGGAGGACTATTTTGTCTGGCAAAACACCAGCACTATGCATTAATGATAAGATGAATATTTGTCGCCAGAAAAAGATATTTGAGAGGATTATTGTCTAACAAGATTCCAGCAATAGGGGTATTCTGAGAAACTCTTTGTCAGAAGCGACCACAAGAAAGAACATGCATCAATATGTGAAAAAGGCTAAGATCAGCAGAGGAAGCAGGAAGACCCCCCCAATATCTTGCAAAGTCTGAAAATAGTGTAAAAAGACCCTGTGGGGACAGTATTTTGTGAACTACAGGGGTACGGAGTGGTCTGAACCCTGTTCACCCAGCACCGATTGCCCGGGTTGGTGCTGTTTTGCTTGTGGGTTTTTTTTCCAATTTTACTTTGATTGTTGAATAAATTCTTTTAATCATTAAATTGGTTGATTTATTTATAACACTCTGCAAAATTTAATGTGCATTTTTACTATAACCGCTGTATCGCTCTATTAAATGGAAAGCCCTTGTAAATGAAAATAGCCTCAAATGAGTAAACTTTGTATTAAGCATTGGATCCTCCATGTGTGGATTTTCTAAAAATGTTTTGTCAGAGGATAGCAAGCAGTCCCTGGAGGCAGTAGCAGTTGTAGCAGAAGCTGGTACCCATCATTGGGAGCCCCTTGCAGGCACACCCCTGTGAGGTTCAGCAGTTCCACCTCTGCCCTGGCATGTGCCCCTCTGTGGGGCCAGCCTCTGGCTTGGTTTTGGAAGACCTCCATGATTCAGTGACCATGCCACCTGGCCTGGCACTGCTTCCAGTCTGCCTCTCAGAAGTGACCATCTACAGAGAGAGAAATGCTGTGGCAAAGGACATGCAGAGTCCCTTGATACAGGATGCTGAGGGGCTCTCCATCCCTAGTAACCACTTGTATGGGGAACAAATCAGCCATGTGCTCGGAACACTGGAGAACACAGTGAAAGCTGAACCTGTTGGTCCACAGCTTTCAAGTACACAGCAGTGCTTGAGGCGCCTATGCAGATGCACACCACCTGGAGACTGGCAGCAACCTGGATATGGGCTGGGCAAGCACAGCCCTCCTAAGAAAGGCTGCAGGCCCTAGGCACTGCAGGCAGGCACTCACCAGCACCTCCTTGATGGAACATGCGCCTGTGGAGTGGTTTTTGTACTAGGTGACAGGAGAGAGCTCCAGCTGCAGAACTAAATTCAGTGGGTTTTGGTACTCTGAAATTGAGGCATTTAAGTGATTTAGTTAAAGAACTGCAGGCGTAGTGCATACAGTTCTGGTGCCCCAACCAAAGTAGGACATGGAACTATTGGAAAAAGTCCAGAGTAGGCCCACAAAATTGTTGAAAGGACCTTTCCTATGAAGACATGCTGTGAGAAAGCTGGGGGCTTTTCAACCTAGAGAAGACAAAGATGTGTGAGATGTCATTGTAACCAGTATCTGAAGGGTTATATAGGGAACCCAAAAAGGCACTGTTAGGAACTGTAGTGGCAGGACAAAGATAATCATGTACAAACCCAAGAGGGGAACATTAGGTTAGATATTAAGAGGACATTTTTCACTGTGAAGATGGTGAGAGACTAGGTCAGATTGCCCAGGGAGGCTGTGAATGCCCCAACCCTGGCAGTGTTCAAGGCCAGGCTGGATAAGGCCTTGAGCAGCTTCTTCTGGTGGGAGGTGACCCTGTCCATGGCCGGGGAAGTCGGGCCTAGATGATCATTAAGGCCCTTTCTAACTCCTTAACATTCTTGATTCTCCGCAGAAGAGAAGCACGGAGCTGTTACTCCTTAGCCACTCCCTCTGNCTCTGGAAGGCGACTTTGGCTGCTGCCTTGTGACAGGACCGAGACATGACCGTTCCGCGGGAAGACTACAGGGCGACCTGAGGCAGCGGGGCGCGACGGGAGGATGTCCCGCCCGGAGGGTGTCCCGCCCGGCTTCGGCGGCCGAGCGCACACGTAGCCCTTCCCGGCCGCGGCGNAGCACGGGAAGAGGTTTTGTCAGGTGCCTGAAAGCCCCGGGTAGAGGAAGTGGAAAGGAAGAAGCAGAGCCCCGCCGGACGTAAGTCCTCGCGGTCTGAGGGGGAGAGGCAGCGCGGAGGGACGGGCGCTGCCAGCCAGCGGGAGGCTGCTCCTCCTCAATGACTGCGCGGTGACAGAGAAAGTGTCCTGTCTTCAGCGCGTTAGTGGATGCTGTCTGCCTTCGGAGTCACTCAGGGGAGTGTTTGTAGTCTGCGAAAAGCGAGGCTACCAGGGAGTGCGTCCCTCCCTGCGGGAGAGTTGTCCGCATTTCTTCTTTTCCTTAGCCTGCCTGATGATCCGCAGCGTTGTGAGCAGCGTTCATCCGTTCTAAGCATTCTGAAGAAAGTTTTGGTTCAGATGCTGGCAGAAGTGGTTTGAGCGATGAGCGCTGACATAGTGACGATGAGGCGGCTCGGGCTCCGTTTTCAGTGAAGTATCCTGCTGTGTGCAGGCAGTGAACCGCCGGGAAAATGTCTTTACTGCCGAATGACCTAACGTTAAAGCAGCTTAACTCAAAAGCGATTTTTAAAAAGCTTCGGAAGCTGCTCTGAGCTGTGTAGCTTTCTGTTAATGTATCGGTGTTGTCACCATTACTGCCTTCCAAGTCTTCTGCGTAATTGCTGACTGAAGGAATGGGAAGATTGTAAGGTGTGGGTTGAGGCTGGATTCAGTTTAACCTTTGTACCCTGGTATCTGTCACCTCGTGAAGCTTGTCCGTGTGACTACTCCTCACAATATAGTTTAGGAGGATAGACTTTACAACATGCCGTTTGCTATTTCTGATATAATACAACTATTGTATTGGTATACAGCTAACATGTCTGATATTGACATGACATACCCCCGTGATCCTCGGGGGTTTTTTTGTTTTTTAATTAAGTTTTTGCTTTTGAATCAACTTTTGAATTTGCCGTTCCAGGTTATTTTAAATTTTCTTAATCACTCCTTGGATGTAGTGCATATACTGTTAATTTCACCTCAGCAGGAAGATAAACTCAAGAGGTTTAGCTGGGAAAACTCTCAAGAGCCATGTTAACCAAATAAGAAACTGTGTGTATTATTTAAGAGACAGTAGAGAGAAAGGCTGCAAAAAGTTTCTCATTAGCTTTTCCATGTCTCCTGAATGAATGTGGCTTGAAACAGAGTTGTAGACAAAACTGCATTTCTAGCTGTAGTTCTCAATGCTTGAGTGTTTGGAATTTTTTATGTGACTAGGATTTTACACCACATACACATTTCTCTGGTGCATGAAGTCATTTGAAACTGAGTGGGTCCAAAGTAGAAATGAACTTCCTGTGTCTTTTTCTTCTGGC
>WBMY01007728.1:0-11098 GCA_013397315.1 Donacobius atricapilla
TGGACAATCAGAGTTAGGACAATCAAAAGGACAATAAAAACAAAGCATTACAGATGTCTGGGTGTTCTTGAACTCTTATCCCTTAAGGACACGCTTGCAAACAAAAGATTGATCTTTAAAAGCAATAGCCTGTTGAATATTCATATTTTTCATACACGATGCATAAATTCCTTGCAAACTAGGGTTTCTTTCTGTTTTTTGTCAGCTTCTTCCCCTTAATCCTGATGGCTCCTCTGAGTCTGAAAGAAGGTAGAATGATATTTGTTTTTTCTGATAAGGAGGCAGTAACTCTTGCTGTTATCTCTGTGCAAAGAGCTTCTTGGTTATCTCATCCACTCCTTATGCTGGTCAAAAGAAACAGTATCATATAGATTCTATTTTAATATTACAGATTCAGACTCTTTAATCTACATCAAACAGAAGTGTTTCTAAGGATGTCCTAACATTACATCTCCAAAATCTACTTATATTTTTATTAAGTTCAGCCTCATACATTTTGATAGAAAGGCATACAAGATCCTTTCTCCAAAGAGAAAACAACAGGGTCTATATTTGTTGTGTGGTCGTGTCTGTGAAGGGCAGGAAGATGGTGCACTAACTTGCTTTAATGTTGAGGGTAGATGAATGCATTTCCCCACGAAAGAACTTACAGTAGCATAGAAATGGCAACACTCCTCTCAAACAAAAAGCATGATGTCTGACAGCAACCAGTAAAACTTCTCAGAAAGCATGAAAAAACAAACTGATATTTAGAATGAGATGCCCTCCCAAGTCTGCAGTACATTGTGGTTGAAAGGTTTGTGAAGTAAAAAAACCCTCTTCATAGTAAAAGAACACAAGGAGAATGGGATTTATGCTCCCTATTGTTGTTCTTTTGCCTTTTGCACTTCTGTAGACTTTGTCCAAGTGGTCTTCAGCATAATTCCTCAGTCCTTTAGGAATCCTGGGTACAACAAGTAAATCGGTAGATTGGACTGGGACTAGGAGTTTTTAGCCATTCCTGGCATAATTTCGTTTATCCTTGCTTCAGTTTATTCATAACTAAAATGAATGTAAACAGAATGTTCATCAAAAATACAGATTGATGACAAAAGGTGATGTGAAATCATGGTAAATTCTAGGTATTACAAGGGGAAAACTTCACAAGACCTCATGGTGAATAAGTGGGATCAAGGAAGTGAATTTGTAAGCAGAAATAGGAATTTATTTGAACTGCAAAGCTGTGGAAGCATCTGACAGGTGAATTTCTTTCTCATGATCAGATTTGAATTCTAGACTGCTAAAATCTGCTACCACACACCTCTATGAAGACAGGAAAAATCTGAAGATGGATGAAAGAGGCAGTTTTTTTAATTGGATAATGGATATTTGGCTAAACACTGCAATCAGAACTTAGATTTGAAAAGAAATATGTATTTCAATAAATTTGAGAGGCTTGGGATTGTTTAGAATTTTTGTCTTTTTGCCCCAAAGAAAAGAAATATAATGGGAACAAAATCACTGTGATGAAGGGGTTTTTTGGTAATTGTTGTGGTTGAACCCTGGTCAGCAGCTCAGCCCCACACAGCTGCTTGCTCATTCCTCTCCCAGTGGAATGGGAGAGGGAATTGGAGGGGTTAAAGTGTGTTGGGGGCTTAGATTTGGTTTTTTCCTTATAGAATTTTTCCCCATAAAAGTTGTTAGGAGTTGCTAGGAGACTAATTACTGAGTGCTTATGGGTGCTTGACCAAAACAAAAGAAGTAGCCAAAGGAGAGTGTAGCACCCTTTTTTGGTCTCTGAGAGCTTTTCTCTCTGAGGGAAAAAAGATACCATGAGGTTTGGTGGCAGGTGAAGGATGGGATGGGGGCAGCGTTGCCCTCTTGCTCTTGACATCAGAGAGAAAATGGCCCAGCCGCTCTTGCTGCAGGTGGAGTTCACTGTCCCACTGGGTCCGTTCCTGAGGAAATCTACCATCATCTCCTCATGTGCCCAGGAATTCTGACCTNCTAAGAAACAGAAATGCCCACGCCTCTGTGCAAGTTCTGCACCTCTATATTACGAACACTGTATATGGCACAAATCCAAAACACAGCCCCGTGTCACCCACTTTGCGGAAAATTAGTTCTGTCCCAGTCAAACCCAGTACAAAGATGTGTGTGCCAGCAAAGTATGATTTTAGATCAGGAAAGATAAATGAGATTTCAAATATCCGTAGAAATAATAAAAGAAATGTTTAATAAGTCTTTGACTCATTTAAGCAACTCTATTATGAGCTTGATTACACAGGAATCATTAAAACTCAGCTTGGGAAATGCCTTAAATTAGCTGTTTGCTTTGATTATCCCACTGTATTTAGTGAAATGGTGGAATTAAAATGGCCTTCTTCCAATACAAAATGTTTTTTTCACTAAAATCGTTACAACCCATTCACACATTTGCACATTTCATAGCATGTGCTTCTCATTCCAGCTGTGCAGATTAATAGTTTGGGGTATTTCTTTGCCTACTTAGGCTTACTTTTGTAAATAGGTCTAGTTCTGAACCTTGTTTAAAAAGAAGTGTCAAACTTTTGTGTGCCTCAAGTTGCAATGGACAATTTAGAATTGAAAAGTGACTCTTCCAAGGAGAGACTTGACTTTGAAGGGCTGTGGAGTTTGCTGGAAACCATTGCAGCTTCATGGTAATACCGGAGGAATGCAATGCATACTCAATCCCAGGCATATTGATCAGAGATTTCATCCTCTTGGATCATTTACCATCCCAAACCCAGCCTGATATCCATAGATATCAAAGGCATCTTAATTTCACAAAAATAGTTACATCACTGCAGCAGCAAAAATTACTGTTGCTGGAGGATGCACATCTGGCACAGGCTCGTATTCTTTGTTCCATGCAGAGATGTATCTTGTTTACTCAGGCTGTTTGCTCCAACAGATTTTCTCTGTCAGAAGTGTTTACCAAGGCCCAAAGAAGCAAACAATGAAATTAACCCCAGTTTCTGCTTTGCTGTTGTTGCTGTAGCTGGCCAGTGTAGCAGTGTGTTTTATGATTTGTGTTGTATGTTTGTGGTTCAGTCCATGTAGCCCTGTTGTTACACATTTTTGGTTGTACCCCATTATCCCCTCCCCACAGCCACATATCCATTCCCTACTTCTCTCCTCTGGGGACATGCCTGTCAGACAGAGGCCCTTCCCTGCTGCCAGAAAGCTCCTTGAAGGGTGTCAAGGGATCGGCTGTAGCCAGAGGGGTCCCCCTCCCTTTCAGGGAGATTGGCCCCCGAGGGTGTCCCTCACCCCTCAGGCTACTCCCTGCTTTACCCTGGTGGGTGAATCCCCTACTCCCTTCCCCCACCTGGGCATAAAAGTTACTGTTCAGCCTTTGTTTGGTGCTCTGCCAAGGAGAAACCCTGAGGTGAGGAGGTCCTGTCAGGGGCCCAAATAAACTCGTGTGGCAAACCCTCTGCAGAGTCCTCCTTTATCCTTACCTTCATTGCTAGCATACGCCCTCGGGCTAGTGCCACGAGTTGGGTCTGCTGAGGAACCCACAGGATCAGCCCGGTCTGTGTGGCAGACAGAGCTGTACCTGCCTGCTGCCTGTATGCCAGGGTTAGCCCGGGCTGGCAGAGTGGGCACTCTGAGAGGCACAGCGACAGGGCAGTATAAATCTGGTAGCATCACAGAGAGTAGCAGAGCTCCAGAATGAAGACGTGTTCTTTTTTCCTACTTCCTGACCATATTATTGACACAGCATCACATTTCAGTGTTTGGCAATGGGAAAATCGACAACAGGTACATGGCTTTTAGTCAGAGAAATGATAGTCTGGGCATTTTGGACAACAACTTTGTCATCATTTTGCTTTATTTGCTTGCTGCTTCTGCATTTTCCAAAAGTTGAACAGCTGCTGCCAGCTGACTGGCCCTGAAATTGATTGAAGTCATGAAAACTGGCATCAAATTCTATGATGAAGAGAGCTGCAAGCTGCATGATGCTTATGCTGTTAACTATACTGGTGACTGTAGCTCAAAAAACCCCAGATGCTCAGTGTCATAGGAATCTCACGACCATCAGCTGGAGGCCTTGAAAAATTACTTAGGACTGTGATACCACTGTCAAAAACTGGCAGTGTAATCACATAGTAGTGAAAGGCTTATGGAAATAGAAATTTTTCTGACAATGAATTGAAAAGTAGACCAGTGGTTTGTTTATTGTTATTGTTTTGTTTGTTTGTTTTCTAATTTGGCAATAGACTCAGTTTCCCTTTATCTGCTTTGCTCATCGAATCCCATTTGGTTTCCTGCTTTATTGACCTTCCTTCCTGCTTGGTCTAATGATAGCACATTATCTATCTAAACAGACTCATGTATTTATCTGTGTTTCAGCTGGAGTATGCTGTGAAGGAAAAGGGCTGGAAATCACCTGTCCCCTCTCTCACTAACCTTTTGTGCCAAGTTGTAAGTTCTTCTAACTCCTGGTGTGTTTGTCTCCATTTTTCCCGGCGCCATCACTCTCTTATTCAAGTTTTCCCTACTTACAAAATCATTTAAGATAAAACCAGTTGAAATTTTATATTACTAAGACACAAGCGTCAGTGGTAGGGAAGGTCATTTGGCCTAAAGGACAGTCCTAAGTGTGTACAATCCCTTCCTTTTGGGGAGGCTGTGAGATGGGAGTGTGTGGAATATCTCCCATGAATCAGGGTGCATGCTCCTGACAGTGTGCCTGTGTCTTGGGGAGCCTCACACTAGTCAGAGAGAACTCTGCTCCCACATTCAGTAGTCATGCCCAATCTCCTTGGAGTCTTACCCTGCTCTTCTCGTCTGTCTTCCCTGAAGACAGTAGGCATTTGAAGTGATCACTTCAAGAATGCAGAAACACCCCCAAAACACAAGTTCCTCAAGGATATCCCAGGGCTTGATTAACTTTTTTTACTTTTATTATCGAAATTATGATTTCAAACATCTGCCATCTGCTTTTTGCAGTACTTGATAATAATTCATTTCAGTATTGATGGTGTTACACAGAAGAAACTAAGGTGCTGAAATAGTAAATTTATGGAAGTTTCTTAACCATTTGGGCTAACATCCCAGAAAATGAGTCACATGTGAAAAACAAGTCCATGAACATCCTTCCTTATACCTAGCCATGACAGTAGCTCCTAAACCACAGCTATGTCAGTAATGTCGAAGGATAGAGAGTGCATGAAAACTGTAGCTAAATATTTTTTCATGTATTTATTATTTTTGAGATACTCAAAATTCTCAAACTGTAACCTGGAGAAAATTGCCACTCTCATGAGATGCAAAATGTTCTTTTGTATTTGCTCATGTGTCCGTTTGAGGAAGAAGCAAAGAATGCTCTGCAAGACTTTTTTTGAGTCAAATTATAGCACTTGTTTTGAAAAGAGATTATGTCTGTGCACTGAGCAGTGATTGCTTACATACCCTTTATATTTTAATGGAATCAATGAACACTGGATTTCCCAGGCATTCAAATGACATGGGAAGTCCTTTAGCGCACGCAAGTGCTTAAAATGATCTCAACTTTAATCAAGAGTCTTTCACAATATTGCACCTCTCTTTTCAGCATTTATGTTTGAAATGTCAAAGTAGAGGTTTTGCAGTATTAAGCTTTTGAGATTTCTCTTGGTTTGCTTCCTTTTATCAGAGGCAGGGACACAAAATCTTTGAGCTGCCTTGAAACACCAGTAGCTCTCCAATTTTCAGCATCCTCCTTGAGTTATGACAGCACTGAAGCAGCAATTGACAAATCCCTTTACATGTAAGGTTTAATGATTTCAATCAAAGACATGTAGCATTCAGGCATAGCTCCAATCAATTTGTTCTTGGTTGACTCGTTTTCAGTTGTTTCTGGGGAACCTTGTTGATTTTTAGGCTTTTGTTTCTGAAGAATATTTTTGTGCATTTTGGATACTATTATGTTGATTAGAAAGAACAGACTAAAGTACCAAGATGCACCCTTTGTGGCTTGAAAAGTTAGCAAGAAAAAGGCAGTGTTTCAGTGAACTTGTTCACATGATTTTTTATGCTCCTATCTTTCCTTTACTGATTGGGTTAAAGTGGAGTAAGAGAGGCAGAAAAGGCTGAAAGCAGCTAAAAATGGCACCCTAGTGATATTCAGGAGCTTTCCTAAGCAATGAGTTACTTGCTTGACCCACCCTGCAAGAAGTGCTCAGAAAGGAGGGATGGGTTACAAAGAAGAGGGAGAAATTTTCTGCTGAGCCTGATAAAACCCTGCAAAAACTTGAGCAGACACAAGGATGTAACATGATATGACCATAAGTTTCTGGGTCCCCAGTAATAAGAGTTATTTGTGGTTTAGACAGGAAAGAGGTTGGACAAACTGGAGGGGCAGGGCAGAGGTCACCCTGATGGTAGGACTGGATCACATTTGCTTTGACAAGAGATGAACTCCTTTGTGGGGGTACCTGTGTTTGGTTTAGTTTCTTTTCTCTTTTGTTGTTGTTGTTGTTGTTGTTGTTGTTGTTGTTGTTGTTGTTGTTGTGTTGTTTTGTTTTGTTTTGCTTTGCTTTGCTTTTGGGTTCTTGTTTGGGTTTTTAATACCTCATTTTATTTGAAAGGTCATGAAAAGCACGTCCTCCCAAAATATGGAGCTCTCCTACTCAGATACGGAAAATCCCTGGATGGACCAGAAGACAATGTGGGCTGATGGCACTGCAGTTTCTACGCATGTGCAACCTGGGGTCAAAAACCAGCAAAACCCAACCCACCCAACCACCATTGTACCTTTTCTCCAAGCTACTTCTGAGAGGATTCAGCCTGGAACATGATGCTTCCCTACCAAAGCCTTCTTGTACTGTAACCATGGGGCTTTAGGAGAACATGAGGGCACAGGATACAAGCAAAGGGGTGACATTTGTGCACAGATATCTGGTCTACATCTGCTTCTTCCCAGTCCCTGTCTCTTCACTGTCTTTGTCTTGTCTCTTCTGCTGATGCTTCCATATGTCTTCTCTCACTCCACCTAAATATTGGAAGCATCCTGCCATCTCTGCTCAAAGAAAGCATTTTGTTAAAAGATTGTCCATGTGGAACTTCACAAACTAACCATCCTCTGGGGGAAGTCGAGAGGGAAGTGCTGACCTCTTCTCCTTGGGATTCATGACAGGACACATGGAAATGACTCAGTGCTGTATTAGGGGAGGTTCAGACTGGACAGGAGGAGGAAGCATTTCTTCACCAAGAGGGAGGCCAAACACTGAAACAGGCTTCCTTGAGAGATATCCAATGCCTCAAGTCTGTAAGTGTCCCAGATGCATTTGGACAGTGTTTTTAATGGGATTTTAACTTTGGGTCATCACTGAAGGGATCAGGGAGTTGGAATAGGTGGTGGTTGTAGTTCCCTTTCAGATGAAATATTGTATTCTAGTCTAGTCTAGTCTAGTCCATTCTAGTCTAGTCTAGTGTCTAGTCTCTAGTCTCCAATCCCTAATCTCTTTTTTCTATTCTATTTCAGCAAGCGACAATTTGCATGGAGGTGTTAGATAACTTTTTCCCCCAAGCCTCACCCTGTACCAGTTGAAGTCAAATGTTAGTGTTTCACCTGGCTGTACCTTTTCCTGCTGGAGAAAGTCAGGTTGGGTATGAAGACGGTAAGTGACACACAAGCATGGGTAGGCTGCTGTGATGGTAAGCAGAAATCACTCAGACAATAATGAATTTGTTCTCACATCATCTCCCTGTGCCTTTGCTTCTCCCTTTCACACTGCAGGCTGTGGGAGCACAAGTGTTCCTTTAGATAGCAGGGGTTTGGCAGAGCCCAATACTTCGATATGTTGTTAGAACAGATGTGGCCAAAGGGAGCCTTGAATGCCAGTACAAGCAGCAATCAACTGACTTCTTTGTGGGACCGTGAGCCTTCCCCCATAGGATCTCTATGGGCATGAAATATAGGTTGATGGTGTCCCAAACTCAAGTGAATATGGTGGCTGATTATTGTGTAAAGTGTTGCAAAGTCTCTGGGAATAAAAAAAATCCAACAAATCCAACCAGAAAAGTCTCTTCCCTGCTTTTCTAAGGCGAGTAATTTGAATAGAAGAAAAGCATTTTTTTTCTCATTATCAGCTCCACACAAGGTGGATAATGGGTTTGTTCTGGGGATGTGCTGGGACTTTTAATAAAAAAATCTCCCAAAGAACTGTCTCAAGCTGCTATTCAACTGCAAGAAATACTTATGATCATCCTTATTGCTATTACTATTATACCAGCAGCATTGCCATCACAGTTAGCCATCAAAACATCCAAAAGCTCAATTGTAAAAGATCCCAAAGGACATGATGGAAAGAAAAATCCAATTTCCAATTATCCTGTTGGAACTCAAATGCTCTCATTATGATCAGTCCTGTTCTACAATATCTGAGAGACTGAACCCTTGTAAGAGATGCTGCCAGATAAGCCACTGGCGCAGCTCCTGAGGACGTTAAATGGGAAAGGGGAGGATGGCAGGTGGAGAATAGCCAAACCAAACAGACCAAAGCCACATCTTTACCCCAGAAGAGCCCAAGGACCCAGATAATAGGCCAGTGATTTGCCAGGTGCAGGGTGATGCTGGGAGGTGCTGTAGCCTTATTGCTATGCATCTTTTCTAAGATGTGGAGTCCTCTGCCGGTGACTCCACTGTACTTCAACCAGAGTGCAGAAATGGATCTTTATAGGAACAGCACATTCCTGAAGATCACTGCTACTAACTGTGGGTTTGGTGATCAATATAGCCACCAAACAGGATGTTCTTATGTGCGCATGGCTTGCACCTTCAACCACAGGTTCCTGTCTGGGCCAGACTGCAGTGAGGGAGGCAATACAGTGCCATCTGTGTGCTCTGCCCCGGTACACATGTTCTACCAAATGTGTTTTCTTGATGGCTCCCACTGGAAAGAGACCATAGCCTCCTGCCAACCATCTGCAACTCTATCTGTGTGTCCAGCTGGGTTTCGGTTGGGCTGTCCTGAAAGAAGGGAGAAATGCCCTCTTGGACTGGGATTTTCTTTCCTTTGCCTGAGAAGTCTCCACCTGGTGGTATATTCCTTTTGGCGTAACATGTATGCAGAAACACTGCAGTTTTCCATTGCGGTGCCTATGGAACCACTACTGACACCCTGGATAACCCAGGATTTAATGAGAGTGCAAAACTTCTTTTGCTGCACTGGGCTGCTCTGGGACCAGGCAGAGCTGTGGGCACAGGGTAGTGCCCTGGCAGCTGAGAGCAGAGGAAGGCAGTGAGCTGCAGGTGGTCTTCCTGGCATCTACTGGCACAGAGTAGTGGTATGTCCCCCCTCTCTGCCCTGTTGATTTTCTCATGCACACTGGTGCATCCAGCACCAAGGGGCTGAGGGCCTGGGGCTTTGGCAAAACTCGGCAAAACCTGTGCCATGGTCCAGGGACAGGGATGGAGCAACGACAGCTAAGATCACAGGTGCTCAGTGACCCCCAGTTCCTCCTGGAAGAGGAAAAGTCACCTCTTGCTCCTTCTCCAGGCCCTCAAGGTCTCTCTGCCTGGCTGCAGCATGAGTCTCCCACTCACGAGCCTCACCCATCAGTGGCATGCTCTCTTCTTGCTGTCTGAGGGAATATTCTGATGCCAAAAGAGTTTTGCTTTTTACTTCTTTCTCATCTTGTAGTTTAGTAGGCAATTCTTGTCTAAGTCTCTAGTTTCTTAGCTAACTGCAGTACTTTTCCTACCCTTTAAGACAAACACATTCCTGGAATCCTATTTGAATCTTTTCTCTTTTGTGAACCAAGGCCATTTCACTTTCCCATGTATTTTGACACAATCAGTGGTGGGCTAGAAGCAAGGCAGAGGCTTCACTAGGGCCCCAAACCAAGAGAAGGAATTACTTCATTAGCTGTACTTCTAACTGGGGATTCTTGTTCCTGATGCTCATTTGCAAAACTCCTACAAGTGCTGAAGCCTGGCATCACATGTGCATTTAGCCAGAAGTGCACCTGGAGGAGCGTCATGAAATGGTAAGGTCTTTTGATCATCTTGGTCCTGTTTGGCTCTTGATTATAGGGGCTAGAAGGCAACAACTCAGTCCATGCCGTGCATCACTCAATGATCACCCAATAGCATCTGCAGAGGAGAGCACAGGGTGGGCAGGCCTGTGCCTTGTTAACCAGGCAACCTGTCCCCAAGGCCTCCCCAGCTTTGGGAAAAGCCACAGCACTTTAGGCCATGATCCATACAGTGCTGCTCCTCTGCATGTCCCTAAACCTGATTCAAGGCTGTCCAAAGGATCCCAGTGTGCATTAGGTGTCCCATCTCTTCAGAGTGTAGCAGGATGCCTCCATCCTTGATTGCTTGTGCTCTGCTCTGCCCTTGATTTCTAGAGAGCCCATAGCCAAGTTTCCTAGGCATCACATTGGCTGCTTTAATGGTGCTTGCCCTGGCTGCAGGAGGTTGCCTCCATCTCTGGAGGCCAAGGTGAAAAATCAAGGGTGGCTCTTGATGGGCATGTGATTTGCCTGCACTCAAACCTGAAAAACAGGATATGAGAAAGGCCTAGAAACACCAATGAGTTTGGGTTGGGCTGTCCTGAAAGAAGGGAGACATGCCCCCTTGGATTGGGGCTTTCTTTCCTTTGCCTGCTTTCCCAATGGCAATTAGAGCCTTCTTTAGAAGATTGTTGCAGCACCTTCTCCCCAAACTTGTGGCTCCACCACCTGCCCAAACCCTTTTATGGTTTCTTGGGCCACCTTTACACAGCCAGGAGATTGGTTGGACATGCCTGCCTGTTTTTCTCCAGCCCCCATCAGCAGTCCTTGCCAAAACTCTCCTGGATCCTAAGGTGGGGACCTGCTAGTTGCTCCCAATTACACCAACCAACACCTGTTTCAGTTCCAAAGTTTCACTGCTTGCACCTTGCTCCAGTGGAGCTGCTCAGAGAGAAGCGCACCAAAGCCCACTTGAGTCTAAAAAGAAAAGGTATTACAGCTTGCTGTAGCCCTGCTTCTTCCATACAATTAACAAGTTCTGTTACAAGCTTATTACACATAGTTATGCCTCTGCTGACTCCATGGCAAGTGACAAAGACCACTATCAGTTCACAAGATCTCCTCACTGACAGGTGTCCTAGAGTGACTT
>WBMY01007733.1:9019-22401 GCA_013397315.1 Donacobius atricapilla
GGGGGGGACGATTTTTTTTTTTAATATAAATAGTTTCCTGTATCTTCAGAGTGAAAAGTTGCAGTAAACATTCTTTTAAAAATTAAAAAGTGAAAACTATGAGTCAAAACAGATAATGAGCTCATTAAACTAGCCACATCTCTTAAGTATGAACCTTGAGGAAAAGCATTAGTTTGTTTTTCAAAAAAAATCCTTTCCTGTAGCTTGTAATTACTAATGGGATGATTCTGTCATCCTTGTGCATAAATAAATAATGCCAATATATTACTTTAGCCCCTGAAAAGGGCCAGGAAAATACAATTAGCTCAACAAATGCTGTAGCTTATTTAACAAATAGTTACATGCAACCTGGGTACATTCACTATCATTTTAGATTTCCCATAATTTATGTATTGTAGCTTTGTTCAATCTTGATATTTTCTAAGGTTCAGAAAACAGAAATTTAAATAAATTCAGAACCTTCCTGATAATAAAATCAGAGCTACATATGTCATTAATTGAACATCAAAATGTACACTTGAAACCTTTCAGAAGTTGGCCCATCCCTTAAAATATGACACCTGCAAATTTGAATAATTTTGGATCTAAACTACAGCAAAAAATTTGTTCCTAAATATTTACAAACAATGTGACAGCCATGCACAATGTATTCATTATTAAAACATATGCCCTGTGCAGTTCTAATGCTTGAGATACTAACAAAAAGGGAGTTTCTGAAGAGTTTAAAATATCTCGCATTACAATAGTATCCACTCAAACTGAAATTTTTACACTAACCATATTGTTTCTTTTAAACAAATAGTGCTGACTTCCCTAAGAATTATCCTTTTCTTTAGTTTAGCATTTCCCTCCATCTCGTGTTTTAAAAATGCCTTTAATCTGGGTTTCAAAAAACGTGAGTATTTTTACTGCCTTGTAAAATCACATTTTCTATCCTTGAAAGCAAAATGCCTGTTGAATAGCAAAATAATAATTCCTCTGTAGAGGTAATTGCTCCATCTAAAAGTGTATGCTTCACTTTTGCTCCACAAACTGTTCCACCACTCCTCTGCCCTGTGGATTGATGCAATGACTGATACAACTTGGACACCTCACTACAATTTATCCTCTCAGCATTGATTGTGAGTGTGGTACTCATAGCAGGGGTGGTGCTTAGGCTTTGTCTGTGCATGGCAGGGTCTGTCCCAACAGCATCCTGTGTATGATGGCTTCCCCCAAAACAACTCTCCTCCTCTTGAAACAATGCCCATAAGAACATGAGAAGTAAACGAGTCCTGCCAATGCATAAATATCTCAACTAATGGGGCTGAATCCCATCTAGAGAGGGAAAAGTGGGCCATGACAGTAATTTTATGTACAATTATTGAAACCAAACAGAATTGTACCAGTGCCTTGCTGTTCAGATAGATTCACGCTGCATTTAGAAATGTCAGAAAAGGATATTCAGTTCAATTTCCTGTATGTATATGAACAGCAGCTCTTTCTTGAATGAATCATTGCTTCCTGGAAATGCATATATGATGCAAGAAATTTATTTCTGATTTTAAAATTGTCAGTGGAGTAGCTTCTGGAAACCTTTATATTTTCCAATGGGCAGTGCTCTGATTGTTCCAAAGATGTGTTTTTATTAGCTGTAAACATAACATCTTTCAACCACAATTCATGGCATACTTGCCTGTTAGAACATAACATTTTACCAAGCCTTTCCTGACACTTGTCAAATCATCTCCTAACTTTCCCCTTTGAGGAGCTGCTGGGCTGATCCTTGTGAGATGCCTTCATGACATAGCTCATTTGCGGTCTTTAATGTCACTCTATATTCTAGCACAGGGGGAAAAAATCCTCTGCAAGAAAAAAATAGCCATTTTTGACAAGGTATTTTAGTTCTCAGTTGGGTTGGTACAGCATTTGTTTGTGTATATCACTCTTACAACATCAGATTTTGGTCCTTTATTTTTAACTGCATCAAAAGTGCATACAACCTGCACTGCAGCTGAATTATGGAACCCGAAAGCTAAGTCTCAATTGAAACAGACACTTCCCAAACCACATGAGAGCAGCTACTCAAAACAGTCTGTACGAAGTACATTTTGTCACCAGTTTTGAAAGCATTTACCCACAAATCCTGACAGCTGCCAATACTGAAGCTAAGCTTCAGCACACATCCTTGAAGCATCACACAAACACTGCATTTTTAGTACCGCAAAATTATGCATTAATGTGGGAAAAACCATCTATAATGTCAGGAATGCATCGAATATATGAAATTCCTAATGAGAAAGCAGACAAAACTTGCAAAAGAGCCACATAAAAAACCCAAGCAGCCCTAGGCACCTGTAAGAGTTACTGCAGGAATGTAATATGCATGAAAGTCAAGCCTTACATGTAAAAAAAAAAAAGATTTTTGGGCCACAGATTATGGTCTTCTGACTCTAAGCACAGTCATGCAAAGTCCTTCAATAAGTGCCAATTATCATGAAGTAACAACACTGTCTCAGGCTGCTTAACACACAATCCTGCTCCTAAAAGTATAAAAGCAGTCAGACAATGTATGCATCTAAGAAAGCCTTTTAATTTCAGAAAGGAAGCAGCCTTCTGCAAAGAGGCACTCTTGGCGGCCAGCAAGTTTAAGTCTCCTACAGTGTTACTTATGCAGATTTTGTAAACAGGTGTGTTCAGTGAATTTAAAATGCAGTTAGACATTGAACAGAGAAAACTTACTAATGTAGCAGATAACGACCTAGCAAGATAATCATCTTGGATAATGTTTCAATGTCCTTCTCTGTAAAAAGGCCTTCTGATACACAGAATAGAGCCTACTTGAATAAATAAACTGCAATCAGTTTCTGAGTGTGCTTGGTTTCGTTCTTTTACTATTATATTGTCGCTTACTACTTAAGTCATATGGAACATGAAAGACTAATACAAATGATACATTTTCTTCACTGTATATTTTAAAGAGATTTTTAATTCCCTAGTTTCTCAATTATTACCCAGCAGATGAAGATCATGGGTTTCTTCCTCTGAAAGGCACCAGAAAAGTGTAAGTAATAATTCTCACACAAATTACATTACAGCAATTGTTGGATCTCTGTAAATCACAAATTGTGTCAAAAATATGATAGAACTGGGTTTGTGTGTCCTATTTAGCAAAAGCGGTTTTTATTCTGTTTTATTATGGCACCACTTGTCTGTTACAACACCCACACAGGACTTTACAACCAACATGAAGAAACATTTCAAGGTTGTAACAGCAAACATATTTGAACATGATAAAATTTGATGGAATACATTCAGGGCATCTAGCTATGAATTAGTGCATGAAAACTTGGAAGAACAGTAAAGGCTGCCTGAAAGTTCCTTAGCACTGCTGCTTTCTGGAATATAATTCAGTATGGCAACACACTGTTCATGCAGACACTGAAGGGTTGCAGTCCTGTGTGGGGAACATCAAAAAGCACAATAATAAACAAACAGTGACTAAAAATAAAGCAGTTGCTAGAATAAAGCTATTTTTCTGACCTTTAAACACCACATCTTATACAATGGGTTGACCCACATTTCTTTTTTATGTCCCTCTTTCACCGGGAGCTCTCAACTGATTCCTCTTAATGTTCATTTTTATTTATAAACTTCCTATTATTCATACTTTTGCATTGTGAGATTGCATTAAAAATACTTTTTATGCTTTTTATGTATACTGAATTCCCATCTACTGCACAGTAGATAGGAATTCAGTATACATAAAAGTTTCCCAAAGACATCAGTGTCTGGTTTAAATCCTCGAGCTTTCCTTTAAAATCTAACGAAGTAGGGGAGTTCAGAAAGGCTAAGACCACCTTATAAAAATCCCAGATTTTAAATATAGCTCTTTTACCCCCCGATGCTACTTTTGTGTTTCTCTTTATGGCAAAATAGTAGAGCAGTTGCAGAATAACTGCAAGGAAAAAACAAAGCTGCAGAAAAACATGGAATAGACATGGAATTGATTATAGACTTTCACAAAGAATTAAATTATTAAGTTCAGTTTACTGACTGTTATCTCTGTCTCAACAAAAATGTTATTTTTCTATCATATTAAATGGTTCATTAGCTAGTAAAAATAAAGCAAAACAGATAAAATTGTGATCTCTTCTGAATTTATTTGGAAACTCAGCATTTCTTCTTGAAATCTTTATTCAATTTCCAGAAAAACAAATCTACCATCTAAAAATGGCACTGAAAAAAAAGATACATGCAGTTTCATTGAGTACAAAGTTTTAGAAATATGGGGAGGAAGATGATAAATAGCAGACTTCATTCACCTGTGCTGAAGAGTGAGCAGCAGTAGAAAGAGAGTTTCTTACAGTGAGCTCACATCACTCCCAAGACACTTCAGTAATGTCAAAGAAATAGACAGGAAGGCCTCGGCCCTCAGTCCAAAAGCTGCTTGTTTTATACAGCACCTGCTACAATGGGAATGGTGTCCCTGAGCGCTGCAGCAACCCAGCCAGAAGGAGCAGGAGGAGGAGAACTGAAAGCTCCGGCAGTGTAACTCCTGGAGGTTGCCCAGAGTAACACCACCTCTGCCTGTTACTGCACAGAGGGCTGCATGGAGCGACGGAAGCCACAGCTAGGGCTGGAGTGGCAGGCAGTGGGTATGGAAAGCTGAACACAGAAGAAGAAGTTAAAGAGTCATCCTTGCCACGAAGAAAATTGCCAGATTATGCCACACGTGTTCCACAATAGAGAAAGCAACCAGCCTAAAATAAAGTAGATCCTTTTAGATTTAATAAGAGGCTGGATTAGCCAAATCTTGCTCAATTGTTTGAAAACTGGAAATGCTGCAGATACTAGACTACAATCCCTATATTAATGGATTAAGTTACTCTGATCTTATGACTAAAATGATCAGTGACTGAATTGCTGATTCAGTCTGCTTGTTTAACTTTTCATTAATTAATGCATTCAATTTATTGAAACTTTTTGCTTGAAAGCATTCCACTGAGGCTTCATAATATTCCTCGGATTTCCTCAGGTATTCTCAATTATGTTGGTTGTTCAGACATGAAGAGATGCACTTGGCAGGTTCATATCTCTCCCATTAAGCACACTGATATGTTCTTGTTAATAATTAAGGGTAACTGCATTCCCGCGCTTCTAGGTGTAACACAGAGATCACTGCAGAATAGACCATACTTTAACTCTTAGGGAAAGGAAGTCACAGCCATGATTACTCTATGAAAAAAAAATCTGGTTTCCAGAAACAGGGTGTGCTTGTGGGTTAAAGTTTTATTTAGTGGCTGAAAGGAGGTCCTCTGCTCTGCTTTTTAAAGGCAGGTGATCAGTCAGCAAGGTCTTACACTAGACTTACACATTACATTAACCTTAAAGACCACAAAGCCATAGAAGGTTTTTTACCAATTATTTTTGTATTCTAAATCCCTGGCTAGCTAAACATATTTTACATACAGGTGAACCTGAAGACACTTGACAAAAGGGTGGGCTAGAAAACATCAAGTGTTTTGGCCTTGTTCAAGTGTAAAGAAGGCAATAGACCAAAGACCTATGCCAATTTACAGCAGCCTGTAAGTTTTATTTCTGCTTCAATAGTTACTTTTTTTTGTGTAAGGAGAAGTCCCCGAAAGTGAACTGTATATGACACTTTTATCACATTTATTTAGAATACCTACCTTGAGTAGCTACCAACATGAACTTTTTAAGAAGAATAATTTCACACTGGAAATGAAATTGCTTACTATCTTAGAGACATTTTAAAAGTAGACTTAAACCAATACATATGTGAAGGTAAGTGATACGTTGAATTTCTGCCCTTGGAGGAAGGGGGTTTTACATTTCCCTGCAGGTAAATGAAGGAAATACTGATGTATAACTAATAGATTCTGTGAATTTGAATTTTAAAAAGCCAGGCTGAATTTAGCACTGTAGCCCATGGGGCTTGTTAAAATCTGTGTGAGGACCTAAGCATCATCTTCCCCTATCTCAATGGGCTTTAAAATTGTTCTGATGTAATATTAAACAATGAATAAAATGATTCTTTAACATGAGAGTATTACAAAAATAACTCCATAAGCAAAGCTGAGCTTTGAGATAAATACAGTGCACACCCCTCTTGAGCACCTTTGCTAAGTGTCAGAGCCTATCAGTGTAAATGGATTGTGCTCACAGGTATGCAAGAGGAGGCCCAGTGTCCTCCTGCCTCCAATTTTAGGGAAGCAGATGTACTTGCAAAGCTGTAGAGCTGCTGTAGAGTGAACCCAAGAAAGATCCTGTGTGCAATTTTGCAAAACTTCACTCAGTTATACATAGGGTTAACCTACAGTCAAACATGATAAGTGAGCAGTACAGATTAACAGGGAAGCCAAAGCAAGGGAAGAGAATTCCTTGCTGCCTCTCAAGGGAGGAAGGAACAGGCATAACCTCTCTCTCCAACATCAGCACAGATGGGCTTCACTTGTGTATGTGAAGGGCAACAATCATCTCTCAACTGCAGGTGACTGTCATTAGGCACCGTCAGCTCACCTGCCCACACAGCTACAGCAAGGTGTTCCACCAGAGCTGGGGGCAGGCAGTCTCATCATTCTGGCCAGACAGTGCTGCAGCAGGGAGGCTTTGGGTCTTACCCCCCCTGGTCTGCTTGTTAGTACCATGTGAGTTTGCAGGAAATCACAAAAGTGAGCACAGTGAGAAGAACTGAAGGAAATAAATGGGGAGGGATGCACCCTTGAAAAACCTTAGACCCTCAATAAAACCAAACTTAAATGCTGTTTCAAATATTTGCATTGCTGAAAGGCTACACTTGTAAATAGCCATTGCCTTCTTATATGTCCTAGTACTAAAAGAGGTTTTATTATGCTTACTGTTCAAGGCAGATGACAAATAAGCAAATACACAGAGGCTCTTCACACCACAGTAAGCCCAGTGCACAGCATGCTCTTTCCATAAACATGAAATTTCTCTGCTAGTCACAGAGAATTCTTCACAATTTCCCTGACCCTCGCAGAAATTGCAATACAAGAAACAGAAGAAACTTCCCCTCAAGCAAGACTACTCTATAGCAACCGAAATGTACATCTTCCCTGTTCTTTCTGAACATTATCTTTCCTGACCTCCTTAAAAATCTCAAATTCAAACACTCCTATTTGTTGTTGTTGTTGTCTGCAAACAGAACACAGGCTTTTAGAGATACTGGGGCATTAAATGAAATATTAAAATAATCTGCTTTGTGTGAACCTGCTTTTTAAAATCCTTGCTCCTGAAATCAATGGTAAAATGCCATCCAGTGGCTGCAGGCAGCGCAGAATTAGTATAAAACCAGCTGGAAGGTTCAACTACAAGGACATCTAGTGGTAATATATCAAACTAGTTTTTGAACACGTTTTTGAAAATGCAAGTAAAAAAAAGGATGCTTCAATAATACTTATTTTTAAATTTAACTCAAGTACAGGTTATTCCACCATATGACTGAAGATACACTCTGCTAATTCTGTTGTATCTTATTTTTCTTTCATAAAAAAATGGCATAGCATATCATCCATAATTATTAGTAATTCTGATTATCTCTTACTTGCAAAATAAAGCAAAAAATGTTTAAAATTATAATACCCATATTAGAATTAGAATTGTTTGTAAAGCTAAGTGTCATATAAGCCAGTTAAAGGTAACTTCCTTGACTGACGAATACCCCATGGTCTCACCTAGAAGCTTTCTTTGTAGAATGCAAGTTATAGGAGGCTTCAGAATCTCTTTTAAAAATACTCTTAAGGATTGGTATATTATATAAATTATATTCCTACAGAATCGTATTTATTGCATTTTTCTATTGTTTCTTTCATATTATTTCTTCCATTGTATAGTTTTCATTCTGGTTTCTAATAAAAGCCTTAAAAGAGAAGAGGAGAAGCAGAGTTGATGCCATGCAAGTATTGCAGATCCTGAGAATATCATGCTCAGTGAAAGTTCATCATTTGTGCGAGAGGGAAAGAAGGAAGCAAAACCCTTTACAAAAGCTCCATTATAACACAAGGCTTAGATCCTACTTGCTTCAACTATAAAATATCAGTACTGATTATATTTTATAGCAGCACAAAAGAAACCTGACAGATACTGATCCTAGAGGAGCAAAACAAATAAGGGCTTACATTTTGAAAAACCTATTAGTCAAGTGCCAAAGTACGCTGAAAAGCATTTTTAAAAATTAATATTAGCTGAAGAAGAAAGTGCTAGGTTTTGTCTTTGCTCACAGACTTTACATTTAGTACAAATTACATATACATTTTATTAACCACTATATGTCTCTGAACTGAAGATCAGGTTCATTATCAATAAGAATTACAGTTCAACACGCTACACAGCTGATATTCTGTGTAAATATAGAAATTGTAATGAGGAAGTCTATGCTTTCTTGCCAGAGATGTGGCATCACTGTCAGCAGTCCCCAGTGACCCAGTGCTGTAAACACAGACCAATTCTACAGATGCAGTGATTTTAATTTTTGTATATAGGAGACAGAAGGAACAGCACATAATTTATGAACCACGTCCTGTGGGAGTCATGTCGTTTCAGCCTGAAGTGTCAAGTTTGTAAAAGGATAGGAGTAAGAACATAATCTTGTTGAAAAATAAGCAATCTGAAGAATAACAGATAACCAGCCACTGATGTCCACTCTGAAAAATAATATCCATATATATGCACAGATTTTTTTCTTTTGGATTTAGTCCAGAACAAAGTGCATATTTAATAAATAAAGGAAAAAGACCCAACAAACCATCAAAAACACACACATAAAACCAGTGGGGAAAAAGATCAACATAAGCACAAAGGAGTACCAGGGGTGAGGAGGATGAAAAATACAACAGGAGATATAATTTTTAGCACAAACACAGTCTATCTTACAGTTTGGCCTTCCTCACTACCTGGTATCAAACAACAGTTCCATTGTAGTAAGCTGGGGTTTGTTTAGCCAAGCTTTCTCTAGCTTACACACTCACAGTTCTACAAAACTAATATTTTAGGAGCTTTGAAGCTGTATTATTCAAATTAATCAATCAACCACTGTAGAAAAACAATCCCATAAAAATATGGTCCTTTTGTAAGGGGCTTACCTTTAATACAAATGTTTAATTAGAGGACTTAAGACTCT
Source organism: Donacobius atricapilla (assembly GCA_013397315.1). Lineage (NCBI taxonomy): Eukaryota > Metazoa > Chordata > Aves > Passeriformes > Mimidae > Donacobius > Donacobius atricapilla. The sequence goes on from WBMY01007733.1 coordinate 18,162, forward strand.
GTGTATCTAACTGGAAGTGCACCCTACAGCACGATTTCACAGGTAAAAAAACCTTAGCTATATTCAAGCTATTAGAGGCATAAAAGGCTGCCAAAGGAAGTTGACGCTAGACATCATCATCTAAAAGCATTTCTGCGTACCAGTCTTGGATTGTGGCAGATATTCCAATCTGCTAGAGCAACATTTCTTTATTAAGGTCAAACTATATATAAATAAGATAGTTACGTGAACATCAGCTGTGTCAACTTCCTTGAAAGTAAAGGCAGCGGAGTGGGTTGTTTTTTATAATAAACTATTAATCTTACTTATTTAAAGAAATGTTCAAGCCTAAGTAGCATTCATTTAAAGAAACAAAGGGAAGGTAAGAGAAGAGCAATTGCTGACCTTGTGCAAAGCATCTGACACCGTCCTGCATCTCTGCATTGGAGAGGCATGGGTTTATAGATGGACCACCCAGTGAGTAAGGACTGGGTTGGATGGCTGCACTTAGAGAGTTGCAGTCAATGACAGTTTCTAAATGGACAGTAGTGATGAGCAGTGCTCCTCAGGGGACAGAAGTGGGGCTGGTGCTGTTTAATATCTTTGTCAGCAGCATGGACAGCACACACTCTGTAGTGTGATCCACACCACGGGGAAGGAGGGAGGGGATGCCTTTGAGAGGGACCTGGACAAGCTTGACAGGAAGGTCTATGTGAACCTCATGAAGCTTAACAATACCAAGCACAAGGTCCTGACATCCCTAGGTCAAGGCAATTCCGAGTATAGGCGACACAAGGAATGGATTTAAAGCGGTTCTAAGGAGGAGGACCTTGGTGGTTTTGATGGCCAAAAAGCCTGGCAAATCTCAGCAATGCCCACTCACAGCCAAAAAAGCAAACTGTACCTTGGGCTGCAGCATGAGCAGTGCGGCCAGCAGGGTGAGGGAGATGACTCTGCCTCCCTAGTTTGCCCTTGTGAGACCTTGCTGGAGTGCTGAGTCTAGTTTGGGGGACCCCAGCATAAGAAGGATATGGACCTTCTCAAGTCAGTCCAGAGTAGGGTAACCAAGATGCCCACAGAGCTGCAGCACCTCTCCTACCAAGGCAGGCTGGCTGAGAGCCGGAGTTCCTTAGCCTAGAGAAGAGAAGGCTCTGAGAGACCTTAGGGCACCTGCCTGTACCTAAAGGGGGCTACAACAGAGATGGAGAGGGTTTTTCTAAGGGTATGTAGAGACTGGACAAGGGGGGAATGGCTTTAAGCTGAAGCAGGGTAGATTTGTGTTAGACACTAGGAAGAAAATCTTTACTGTGAGAGTGCTGGGGCACTGGCACATCCACAGCTTCGCTGTGGATGCCCCATCCCTGCGAGTGTCCAAACCCCCCAGTCTGGGGGTTTGGGCAACCTGGTCTAGTTGAAGATGTTCCTGCTCATTGCAACTAGCAACATATTTCCAAAGTTATTCAGACTGGTTCCATTCCTGAATTCTAGTTTGTGAGTCAAAGTACATTAAATGTCTTTCCGAGACAGAAAAGCTTCATTTCATTGCTGCAGTGGTGAATTTGGAAATTAAAATACTGAGAAAATTGAAACAGTAAGAATAATTTAGTACTACTTATAGCTCTAAATATATTTTAGTATATTAAATTGTCACGGCTATACCATTTTCCATAAACAAATGCCAGGTTCTTCTTAAAATCTTTCCCTACAAAGTGTTGTTATCAATTGATCTACAATTCATTATCACACACAGATGTTTTTGGCATGAAATGCAATGCACAGACAATATGAGGGGCTAAATATCATAAAAATCTTGGGAAAATTTTAGAAAAGAGTGGGTGTATTATTTTCTGACTGAAGCTTAGAATAGCAAGATAAAATCTGGTTGTGATGCATTTTGTCAAAAACCAAAATTCTATTTGCATGATAACAGAACAACTTGTTCCTTCTGCCTAAGATGTAACACCTACCCAAGTTCCTCATATGGAAATTGATTTAATATTTTACTTCAGTATGAATTCAGAAAAAGCTACCTTGGAATTTTCTTCATGTAGAGGCTGAAAACAGTTATGATCCAACCTCACTGTTTTTTTCATTTAGTATGACTGATTTTTTTTCTACAAAATATTAGTCACATAAATTGTTAACCTTAAGATTCCTTTGGGAAAAAAAAAAAACCTGAATGTTGGAAGGAGTTGGTAATTGTATTGCTGAAATGTCCTAAAAGTAACAACAGCAATAAAAAAACCTCTAGGACAAAACTCAAAAAAATTCCTATGAGTGAGTAACCTGGGAAAACTGCTTAAAAGGTAGTCTAAACCCATTTATTTTAGTGTGAAATTGGTTATTGAACCAAGACCATGATGTGTATATAGAGTCATGATTTCTCTGATGACTTAGGTATTCCTCTATGTTTTCATTTTCTGCCCTCTCAGCACTCCCTTGTCCTATTTATTCAGAAAATTTTACAAGTTTTCTATATTCAGTTCTCTCATCTCAATCAACCTGTCTCCTTGATCATGGCCTCTGCCAATTGTAAAAATGAGATAGAGGTTCTTAAGCAGTCTAAAGCATCTTCCAACCTCAGCCCAAGAATAAGAGAGAGTCGCATGCAATGCAAGTATGGAAAACAGATTAACATTAGAAACACCACCTTAGAAGTCAGTGGTGCATTAAAAAGTTGTATTGTACGCAGAGAAATATTGTTTATGGAATAGTCATACTATTCAAGTTCAGAGCTTGCCAAATTTTGCAGGAAACCAATATTCATTTTCCAGTACTAATTCTTCCAGATAAGCAAAGGTTCAACCTTGTTGTAAATATTTAGAACAACAGAAATTAAACATGTCATCTTTACACTTGCACAGAATGAGATACAAAAAGGTAGGAAAACAAAACAGAACAGCAGACAAATAATGCACTTTGCTAGCAGCATACAGGCCTTTCCCCAGCAAAAATAAAATGAAAAATCATCAGGGACTTGTTTTCAGACCATAGCTTGAACTGGGTAGAGAAACAGGAGGAAAACGGGAAGTAGGAGGCAAAAACTCACACAATCCCTCCCTAATTTCCATTTCTCCAAAAGGCCATTGCCAATCAAACAGAAATTCAGTATGACCAAGCACCAAGTGGCTTTTTGCTTGCTTGGTTTTATCAAATGGGTTTTTTTTTTTTGATACTTATGTATCAGAAAATTTTCAAAATCTACAGAGGAAATTGCACAAATGAAAATTTCTTTGTGGAAGATTGTGAGAAATGGTAGGAAGGTGGAAAAATGATTGTTGAAAATTACTAAATTAGTGGGAATAATTCAGGGATGAAAAAAATCAAAGTTTAAGGCAGAAGAGTCCATTTTCAAAAATAACTGGGATTTTCAGACATGTAGAAATATCTCTAGAAATACAGTTACTGGATTTAATAGAGAATGAAAGGAAATAATCTCATTATAATAAAAAAAATTCATTTGTAACAGCATATGGTTTTATGATTCAGTTTTTACTGTTTGAATGGATAGTAATAAAACCAATAAATGGTGCAGATTACAAAAGAAAATGAGTCAGATGGACATACTTTTTTTTTCTTCAGGAAAAATATTGTTGGTCCTTGCATTTCCACCCCTGGGAAATTCTTAGAAAAATTCCTGCGGCTATAAAGAAAGAAATCATGTATACATGCAAGAAACTTTCTTTTATGGTGGTTTTTCTGTTTTCAACGTTTCTTGTGAAACATAAAAAGAATTATAAGACATAGGGAAAACAATCCAAGCATTGTATGAGAATACTGATTCACCGATGCCTTTTTTAAAATCTTGAGTATAGTAGTACTGTCATTTCAGAATATATTCAACACCTTAGACTGTAACAGCAAGAAAATTAGATCTTTGGTATAGCCATTCAGTAACATACATTTCATTCTTAGGCCCTAATTATATTTCTTGCTATTCTCAGGTAAGAATTTTTAATATCATTCAGAATACCTATTAAAAGCTAAGTGCTGATTTATGCCTCTGAAACATTTACTAAACCTAATGAGAGTCTTCTGGAAAAAAAAGCAGAGGAAGAAAAGCTATGAACTCTTTGCTTATTCTCATACCAGAACACATCTTAAAATGAGTTGGCTCAGACGGTTTGAGCAGGCAGTTAGACTAGGGGACCTCTTGAAGTCCATGCCAATATTAATTATCCTATGATCCTATCCTACAATCACATACGTTTGTTACATGATTATTACAGAAGGCATCTCCTTTCATACATCTCTTCAAACG
>WBMY01007733.1:22422-43944 GCA_013397315.1 Donacobius atricapilla
ATTCTGATAGAAATAATAATTTTAAAAAAGCTTGAAATAATGGCTCTGAGATCATAAAACTTCATAATAAGGAGGTTTGGGCGTCTTTGATAATAAGACAGATGTGCACTCATTTTTAGCACTAGGTAAAATAATATTTTCAGTTTCTGCTTCTCTTGACATAAAGGTTTTATTCAGTGGTTAAAAAGTAGTGCCGGCCAGAGATAAAGATTATTCTCTTCAGCTAGTCTTCCCAGACATAAAATATATTTTCCCTAGGAATTTGTGTTGCTAATACTATTACTGACATTTTAAATGAGTGAAAACCGTTGCTGCTGTTTCCCCCCTATGACTTAGCAAAGTAGCTGAGTGAAAAGATTCAACATCCTCAGTAGAAACATATGACCTGATTCTTTTATGAATGTTAATCTGCCTTAAGTCTACATATTTTGTGTAATTGACTGTACTATATTTGCCTACTAGTAATTGTTCTGTACAGTACAAGAATTAAATGGACTCTGTTCACTATTTCAGTGACAGTATGTACAGTGCAAAAAAAGTAAATTATCTTGCACTTCCAAAAAGTCAAATATTGTTAATTATTTGATTGAAAAAATAATTTTAAAAACAAAAATAAACTTAAAATTGCATTGTAAAAACCTCAAGAATTGCACTTTAATGATTCCACTTTAATTACTGTTGATACAGTGTCATATTACAACTTGGTTTATATTTTTTACATTGTTCTTGGAAGTTTTTGTTGTATTACAGTTGTGTTTTTCTGTCAAAAGTTTAGATTTCATCTTTATTGCAAAGCTAAATATATTCTACACAATATTTAGTTCACTTCATAGATTTTAACTGTGCTGATACCTGGGCTGTTCAATAGCCTGTGGGTTATTGCTAGTTTCATATTTTAAGTAATCATATATAACTTTAAAATGAATTAAGGTTCACTTTGTATAAGCCAATGAAACTAAAGTACGTTGATACGAAATGTTAGATTTTGCTTATTTGTTAAAACAACTTGTTACAAGTTGTTTTGTAGATTTTTATAGCTAACATTTGTGATTAAAAGCTGTTATTAATTTTACATATTTTTATTCTGACCATTTATTCTATTCAGAGACACTTAAAAAAACAATTCAGTGCTTTGTTTTATTTCAAATGGCACCTCCTCCCATCTTCTTTACACCCTGATACCAATATAACAGGAAATAACAGCAAAATTTGAAAGCTTTTAACTTTTTATTTAATGTTTGATGCTAATGGATATTCCCAGGGATAGTCTATCAATCTTAAACCAGACTGTTTTTTATTATAAGAAGATATCTCAATTTTAAATGTATTCCTTCTGGAGAAAATCAGAAGAATTACTGGATTTAAAATGGACACAGGCCTACAAATATGTGTACACTGAGAATCAGAAACAGCAATGTCATGATGGGGACTTCAGTGCCTTGATGGGGTCTTAATATCAGGTTGCAGGGTTGACTCATCTATGGATGGGCACATTTGTGCTGGTTCCACCTGCACTGCCTGCTCAACATCAATATAAACTCAATGACAAGTACCCAAAGCCGCTCTTGGAAATAGATCCATCCATTCTTTCATTGATGCTCACATGAGAGAAGCTCCTTCTTATTGTTTGAAGCAGCCTATATGTACAAACTTTCTCAGCAAGTTCTCCCTGAAGGTAGTTGTTGATTTGGGTCTCATGTGGAATTTTACGTATTACTAATATATAGTAACTGTGGTGAGTATCCTGACTTACGACCAGTGGGAATGATGCAGAGAAAACAGATAAGATCAGGGTTAGTTACTGTAAGAGGAATGAGAATTGGGAACCAGAAACTTCAGTGTACAAATGAGAGAGGTTTAACTTGTCTTAGCTATAGCTCTGCAAAGGTTTTAGAATAGGCGGAACATATCACTGTCATGAGGTTTTCTTTTGTTTCCTCACTTGCAACACCACTGTGAGTGGGAAGAATTTCCAAATGGGATAAGGAAGGAGAACCATGACATTCTCTGCCTGCTGATGCAAATGTTATTAAATGTTTTGGCAATTAGTTCATCAAAGTATCCTCAGAGCCAGCACCGCAAACACACCAGGAAGGAACCTCAGCCAAAAGACTTAGTGACTGACAAGCTATTTTTTGACTCCACAAGATTTTTCACCTCTAAGCAATCTTCTCAGGGTTTAGGGTTTGACTCTGCAGCTGAGTCCGGTCAAAGCTCAAGAAAATGAAAATGACAGAACCACCACTGCCAGAGCATTCAGTAAAGTGTGACTACGTCACGACTATTTCCCAAATCAACCAGACACATACACACATGCTGCCTAGTGGATTTCTGTTAGAAAAGAGATTTTTCAACATCAGCATATCAAAATTAATGTTTCCAAAAACATTTCACTCAAGAAGTCAGCACAAAACACAGCTGAAAAGATTTCTGAACATTTCTCTTTTATGGAATACAAACGGGGAGGGGAAAGGAAAAAAAGAAAATAGAAAAAACAAAGCAAGTGTTAAAAAAAATCCAGCTTGTATGTCATTAAACCAGCCATAGTACTGATTTTAAAAAGTAAATCTGCTTGTAAAAGTTAGTGTTAACTAAAAACTATATATGTAAGATCTATTTTAAATATGTCCTGAAGAAAATGATTAATTGTATCTAATTGCGTCTGTTAGCAAAAGTAGTTTCTACGGATACTGTTCTCTTCCCTAAATCTTAAGATAAACAACATAGACATCTAATTTCTGGAAATAGGTTGCATGATGTTACATGAGGAAGTTACAAAAAAAGTTTATCTGCCATTGTGTTTGATAAGCACAAAGCACTGGAATTTCTAGCACTGCAAGTCTTCAAGGACTGGTAACTAGGCTGTTGTACTATATCACAGAAAGACAGAAACTATATGATAAATTAAAAGCTTTATCTTAAAATGTAGAAACATTTTCAGCCATTTCTGTGGGAAAAAAATATAACTTCTGGAGGAGCTGTTCTAGGAGCTATACCAGGAGTTTGCTATCATGTCACATTGGCTGAGTACAGGAGGGAAAGCATCATTTACACAGCTTCACAAAGGAGCTCTCCTGCTGACAGACAGATCCTCTCTGAAGAGCACATGAATTTAACATTGTCCTAGAGTGACTTTATGATGCCTGTATCCCCAATCGTCTGTTCTGTATATTGCTTTGTACCTTNGAATATAACTTCTTGCAAGTTTACTCTATGAGAAAAAATAAAAATACTGGGCGCATGCGCATTGTAAGACTACAAGTTCAATTTATTGACTAGTTGTGGCTCCCTAACCCAGCAGTGAAGAGACAAGTATGTAGCAAACACCTCGACCAGAAAGTAGTCCTGGTTTTCTTTCCTTTTTTTCCCACCTTTTTAATTATACATCTTTTTAAAATGCCTCAACCTGTCTCTTATGGCCTAGATTTAGCAAGGTTGTCAGAGACCTGAAAATCAAATCTGTTTGTCCTGTGTCTTAGTGAATCATCCTGCCTGAGTTTGTACCAGGAAAGCAGGTAGGTGTGTGGCAGAACACCAATAAATAAAATAATGCACTGCAAGTTTCTTTTGAAACTAATTTGCAAGTGTATGCAGTTTTCAAAAGACTTAACAGGCAGATGGTAAGTTATCAAGAAAAATTCTTTTACTAATATCTGCACTTAGAAAGCAACCAGGCAGCAACATGAAGATCACAAATGTACTTTAAAATACTAAGAACAAATTATGTGCCTGGGTGGCAGCATCCCAAACCCAACCAGAATTCTTTTTTTTCACCTATGTCTATATCCAGATAGATAGATGGATCTCATAGGATAGCTTTCCATTTGGGTAGCATCTTCAATATATAATACTCATAGTTTGATGTTATCAAGAAGGTGTTATGGTCTAGGCATTATTACCTTTATAAAGAATGAAAATGACTCTATTACCATATAGTGACAGATACACAAGTTTTCAGAACCAATTTTCCAAGAATAGCTGTACAGACAAGTAGTACACATAGCACCATAGCCTATGAATTACTCAATTTACTTTGATAATTTTTCATGGAAAAATGTGAAGAAATATATTCTTTCAGTACATAATGTAATGCCAATACAGGGCAGAATTCATTCTTTGCAAGAGAAAATGCAAAGAAAAAAGAAGGCCTTTTCTGACAAGCTGAGACTTGTAAATTGTAATTTATTTTTTCTTTTCAAATCTCAACTGACAAAGAGAAACACAAATTAGTTTGCCAGCAAGCTAGGTGTATGAATGCTTGCATGTAACATTTAAATGTCTAATGCCAAAACAAAAAATCCCCCAACAGAACAAAACAGATGAAAACAAAAAAAAATATAAAAACCAAACTAAAGAAAAAAAAAAGAGGAAGATGGAAAATCAGAAAAATACTTTCATCTCTATTTTTGGAAATATTTTTCTTCAACTATACATAAGGGTAAAGTGATATGAAGTCTACAGATATCATCTAGGATGAAAGTGAAAAATCCTTTAATGAACATTTCATACTTTGGAGTGCCTTACTTGAGTGTAAAATAAAATAAAATTGTTGTCCTCTGCACAGATCTAGTTTATTCTGTAGTCAAATCAGAAGTGATCTGGTAATTATGAAAATTTCCATACGTTTTACAACTCTGGTTTAAGAAGACCTAACAAGTAACATCAGACAATATATCAAAGCTTCAGCAAGAGAAGAAAATAGATTTGTTTAGTGGCTGGCTTGTTGGCTTCTTAATGTTTGAAATACTGTTTTTTCTTTCGTATTTTTGGGGGGTTTGTAACCATCAGCTTTGACCCTATGACTACTCTCTTAGCTCCCATTTGCTACATGCTTACCTCCATTTTCATAGTCATTCATCACAATTTCCTTCACTACTGTGTTCTTTATACTGTCATCTCTCATGATTATTATCAATGTTTTCTCTTAAAGCATCAAAGAAGCACCCTTGTACCCAGCCAGTGATGCTCTCACAAGATTTTGAGACTTTCTGCACATTTTTCTGTACACCTACTTGTTTAGTTTGCTCTACATATAGAGAGTAAATTCTGGACTGACGAGTCAAACTCTGGCTATAAAAATCACTAATAAAATAACAAAAAAGAAAATGGATTAGCAAAAAAAAAAAAAAAGAAGTTAGTTCTGAATTTACACAAAGTCAAATACAAACATTAAACATTTATATTTAAGTGTCTAAGCAATCTTCAAGCTCAGCCGCACGACCTCTGTTTTGGCAAGGCAAACAATTGTGATTTTAATTAAATCAAGCTTTTTTAAAGTGAATGTACGTGTGCATATGGTTTGGAGATGCGGTATCCCCCCGGTGGCAGGCTCGCTCTGGGCCAGCAGGGCCAGGGTGCAGACAGCAGATGGATCTCTACTGGACTGTTGCCAGGTGCCACCTCCCCCAGCACAGAGAATACACGTGGGAAGTCACCTGCCAACACAGGTACCATAACACCTACAGGGAACCATCCCGCTCTACTTAATAAGTTTTATCCAACCTACAAGATGTGCAGAATTGAACTATATTTAACTGAATTAGTCATTAAGGAAAGTGAACAAATTGAAACATATTTGTAATTTTGGACTCCAGTCTGAACTCTTATCATCACATCAGATGGAAAAATCACACTGTGGGAAACCTTTTCAGTGAATGGAAAACAGTCTGCTTCACCAGTTTCTGAAGAAAGCTTTGACAGATTGTTTTTAAAGTGTTCCTGGAATATTTAATCTTCCACTGATGTTTTAGGCAAGCTTTCTCTGTTTCTACTAAGTTAGTCAGTAAGATGTAAAGTAGCAGCAAAAATAATTTATAAACATGAAGCAACTTTCACCACCTTGCCTGTATAGATCAGTGTCTTTCTCCAATACAAGTTGTGCCAAAAAACCAAAACCAAACAAACAAACAAAAAAAAAAACCCTCAAAAAAACCCCAAAAGTGCTTCCATATTTATCTACATATGCAGAAAACTTCAAAGCAGAATTACAAGTTTAGAAGCCATTGGCAGGAGACATCTGTTGTACCATCTGCACAAAAAATGGAGCTATAAATCCACCTTTCTGTAGCACACCATTTATCTTTCCTTTTAGGCCTCGTAAATCACTTATATCTTAGTCTGTGATAATTACAGTTCACCATAGAAGAATACAATTTTAACCCAGTTGTTAAAAGCACATTTTAATGACAGGGTGAGGAAGCAGTTGGAGTAGACTATAGTAGCATTGATGTGAGAACACTTTCTGACTATAGATTCTACTAAAGGTAACAACACTATAATAGCTAGAAGCAGAAACAAAATAAGAAATAAAATAGATTGCAGCAGTTTCCCTAAAGCCTGGATTTTCTTTCTGTGTTGTCATCTTCAGACTTCCTATAGAAATCCTTGAAGTATCAGGAAGAAACTGAAGTCCTCAGAAAACAGCGACCAGAAAGGTGAGTAAAATCAAAATAGCAAAAGTTGGAACAATGTTTGTTGTGCTGAAAAAAATCAAATATTTTACAGAAAATACTGAAAACAAGAAGAATCTATAAAATCAATGCCTTTATGAAAGGCTGTATCATCTGTTATGGACAAGCTAAATGAAGGAAATACATCCAGTTCATCAATGAAGAACAGAGTGGTCCACTCAAACTAATATATTGATAACACTGTGCCAAAGGCATATAAACAAAGACTCATGGGAGATTAAGAGAGATAAATCATTTGATTTACAACTAGTTATGAGCAACTATTCATTCCAGTTGCAAGACAAAAACTATCACACTCTTCTAGGTACAGGGAAGCTTTCCAAGGAACAGAGAAAAGAGAATAACCTAAGAGGATTCATTAAAGAGGCAACATTGATAAACTCATCATTAAAAGCTAGTAAACATCTTTAAGTTTGTATGGCATTGCTGCATCCGACGTGCAAGGAAAGAGATAAACCTTCAGTTACCAAAGTGAACATCAGAAGAAATGCTCTTTATAAGTTCCTGGCAACTCCCACATCCAGTTTATAATCAGATTAGAACTAAACTGTTCAGCTAGAAAACACAGCAGATCATTAAAGTGTGCAGACCACTGTGTTGCCACACCCACCACCAAGCTGCAGACAAACCCACATCTTTTTTGGTCTCTTATAAAAAACCTAAACACAACCAAAAACTCCAACGATACCCAAACAAACCAAAGTTTTATGTATTGCTGCTCATCTAAAATCTCACTTAAAGAAATGTGCCTGCCAATGAAGAGCTACCAAGCAGTATTTTTAACTCCTGGTGGCTTCTCTGTGTTGTTATAACAGCATTTGTATTATTAGATCAAGCTTCAGCACCTGGTCTTGTCAGCAGTCTTCATATCTAACCTGATTTTGAGCTGGCAAGCAATAATCTATCAGACATCAATTCCTAAAAAAAAATGACAAAACACTGTTGATAGTGATGAAGTTACAAGACTTGATAAAAAAATAAAAAACTAATGTCAGCATAAAATTGCTATTCATCTGTAAAATATTTTCTGTTACTAGAAGGAAGTCTCACAGTTGTGAGTTGTGATATAATGAGCCTGTGAGTTGCAGAAGATACAATTAAATAAACTGGCAGTACCTCTGAATTCACAAAGGGGGCTCTAATTTTGCTGGGTTTATTTGTTTGGGTTTTTTTTCCAAAAGAGACTGGTAAGGAATTTAAGGGTATTTTAATATTAAGCATTATTTTAGTCTAATGAAGAATGAGTTTAGTATTATTTTGGACCAAAAAGTGGGAAAAGAACAATAAGAAAGATAGTATTTAAGTGACCAATTTTCATCCTGGCAAAACAAAGAACTATACTCTGTTTTTCTGCATCTACAGCAGAGAGTTATCTCAGTTCTCCAAAGGAAGTCCAGTGTTCCTTGGGGTTTTTAGTACTGGTATGAACCTGAAACAGTTTTATCTGTTTAACTATCTGGATGATAGTTAACCACAATCACAAAATTACATCCCATCACCTGAAGGTTGTCATTCATATTTTCTTGCAAAACTTGGATAAGGATCTATCATCAACCTCACAAAGCAGCCTTTTATGCGGCAAGATACTTAGGAACAAAACAGTACTGCCTAAGGTACACGAAAAAGGAAGATATTACCTTAGCCTTTTTAATAATCAGAACAGACTTACGAAGCAAGATGGATTTCATTACGTCCTCACCACACAGAGAATTGTTTGAAGTGACAACAACTTTTCCAGTGCTTAATTATTTTCATGGCAAAGACCTATTAGTAGTACCCAGACAGAATTTCCCCTTAAACAATTTATGCTTTTTTATCTTCTGTGTAGGCAGAGTCCAGGTGATAGCATATACATTTATTTTCACCTTACATACCCAAAGACTTTGAATGCATAACCCCCCACCTTTTTGGCTGGATAAACTCACTGAAATAATTTCTGAGTAGTTAGGACCCACAACTATATATATTAGAGATATGTATACCACAGGAGTGACATTAGTCTGAAGAGCTGATACATAACGTAAATCCAAAGAGCAGCTTATCTCTTTGCCGAATGAGTGGGAGTACAGGCTTCTCTTGCAGCATTATGACTGGTAATTACTGGAAAGAGCAAAACTTTCAAGTACTTCAGGATGTAAACTTCAATATTTTTGCAGACAGGTTAAGAAATATATCTGCGCAGATATTTTCTCAGACATAAGGAGAAAATGAAGATATGCGCAGGGGGATCCTTGAAGGCTGCCTTGAAGTGGTCATGAGGGGACATGAACATGAGCTCTGCTACAGCAAACTGACTGCCACATGAAAGCCTGTGCAGCTGACACAGTTTTTAAATTACAAGTATATGGGTTTTTTTGTTTTTTTTTTTTTTTGATTCTGTGAAGTAATTTGTATTGTATCGCTAAAATAAAAGTGAAAAAATTAAAGTGCATTTGAGATCTGAGGTGATGTCTGCTCTCCATGCCAGTTACTTTGAAAGGCAAGTCAAAAAAATTTGCAACTTTTCAATATTCTCCCAATAAATAAGTAAATTGACTAAATCAATTCATTCAAAACAAACTTGAAAGCTCCAATTATATATTTGTTAATTTTTTTTATTATATTGTGCATATGCCCCTTGCAGCGCTACTTTGATAGTAGGTAATGCAAGTTTTGGCTCTGTGTAAATAATTACCAGTTCGCTGAGGTTTGAGGGGTTTTTTTGTCGTTGGTTTTTTGGTGGTTTTTGGTTGGTTGGTTGGTTTGGTTTGGTTTTTTTTCCATTTTAACCACTAGATGTCTCTAGCTCTATTCATGATAAAGGCGAATTAGCAACTAAATCTTCTTGGAAACACTCGATCTGTAAAAGCAGAATCCCACAAGTTTCTTGCTCTGACTCCAATAGAAAATCAATGTTCTGTGTGAAAGGTTCTATCCTGTTGTTTTAAAACAGAAATTTAAAATACTCTGGCTGCAGAATAATTTTTAGCTGCTAGTAAAAAGGTTAGAACAAGTATGCCCCGCAAATTGAGCAAAAATTCCAAGGCCATGAGTAAATCCATTCAGCTTTCAAAGCTGGTCCTAATATGAATGGGAGTCTAGATCACATAATTTCCAATCCAAATTATTTTGTGCTTCTAAAATATATGGCATGTAAACATTCTCATCTGCTACTATAGTCACCCTCCTATATAAAATGTGAAGCATTGAGCACTGAAAGAGCTCAGAATTACATTTAAGTCACAAATGGCTTCACAGTTCTCATATATGGAATACTTATGCCAAACAGGACATTCAGTTTAATTGTTAGATGTATGAAATCACTATACACACAAAACTCCTTGTCATTGCTCTGATTAACCTGAAAGGAGGACTTTCTCAAGAGAAAAAAAAATAAATTGAGGGCAACAGACAAAAATCTTATTTAACTGTTACTATGAGACAGTCAAAAATAAAATATAAGCTGAGTAAGGGTATCATGTAACAGCAGAGAAAAAGTATTCCAAAATCTTCATTTAAAAATATCAAACCATCAACCAAAGGCCCCCCCAAAACCCCAAAACCAAACTAAAAAACCTAAAATAAACAACAACAACACCACACACACACAAAAAACAAACAACAACAGAAAAAAAACCCGAACCCAAGTCTGACTCAAAACTGCCTTGTCCTTCCCTTTATTAAGACAGCAGTTGAGGCAGGAATTTTCAGTACCTTTGTATACAACTTTGTCTATAATTTTAATGCTTCAGAAAAGCATTAAGACACCACCAAAGTGACCAGACTAGATACTCAGAATATTCCCCCTAATCACCTGAACATTTGTCATTTTCTATCCTTGATTTTGAACAGACCTTGTCTAATTTAATGGTGCTACTTCATGACACAGCATGAAGATGGAGAAAAGCATCTTTTTAATCCCGGATCCAAGAGCTGCAGGCTTGACGCACTGTTAAGTATGTTTTGGTTTCGAACATTTTCAATTCCAAAACAAATTATTTCCCTTCTGAAGTGACTTCTAGATCTGTCAGTATGTGTAAAGAGAATAAATAAAATAAATAATTAAATTTTTTAAAAATGGACAAACAGATACTGTACATTTTTGTCATAATTATTGAAGAAGCAACAACCAATTATATGCAGTACTGAAGTTATGCTATAAATAGAAAAACAACACAAAATTTACAAAGACCCTGGGAAACATCTTCATGTTTTCTACAGTTTAACCCAGGTTTGCACTTTCTGGAAACAATGGCATTCTCCCAATGAACAGAATTTTTCTATAACATACTCAGATAATATTTTTAAAATCAGAGAACAAAGTGAGGTCATGCATCTCTAGTAGGCAGAAGAAAATCAATAATTTATTCTGGATTTGAAAGTGTTGCTCTAACAATAACTAGAGGAATATTTCTTAAATCAAGTGGGGTCATTACTTAATGCTAATATCTGATTAGTTAAACAAAGGGAATTATTCTAGTGCACTAGTAAATAATTCAGACTACTAACCTGCTAAAAATTTACCAGTACTTATCTGCGCTTTTAATTTGTCCATAACTAATATTTAATTTTAGCAGAGTACTAAATTTTAATCTGGACAAATAAACCAACAAAAATTTTAACTAACTCTAGAAAAAGCAAAAGAAATCAATTCAGTTCTTGTAAGATTGCATAAACCCCCAAGCTACCTTAAAGCCTTCACAATAGGAGCAGTCTTTCCAATCTTAAACCTTTTTTTAAATTAAAACACTACTGAATGATCATGTCAGAGAGTAATGTACAATAAAATGTAGTGCGTAGCAAGTAAGAACATTTTAAAGCATATCAGTGTTGTTAAAAAAATAACACCCCCTCCCACAAAACTTATGCAAATATTTTCTTAAATAAAATTGGTTGCTGGGCACTCAGTTTGAGGATGATTCACTCCTAGCAGGTATGACACTGTAGAACAAGGATGATGTCCTCAAAGGCAGTAAATTCCCTCCATGTGTTGCATATCATGGTCATTTAAAAGCAGCATCAAAATATAAAAGTACAGGCTGCTCACAGATCAGAGTGGGGCAAAGATCACTATTGCAGGAGCAGGTTTCACAGATCTAATGTATATTTACATGTTCTGTCCTTCTTGGAGAAGAAGAAGTAGAACCAAGGGGAAAAAAAATTTGAAACAGTTTAACAATGTCATCTCCCAATGAAAGGTAAGTCTGTTCTTAAGGCATGTCTGAGATTTCCTTGAACATAGAGCATGAATATCTCAAATATTTCTTTTGCTGTGTCTTGAAACACAGCCACCACTGTGAAACTGCCAGAAAAAAACTAGCTCAGCAATTTTTAAGAGTAACAGCATGCAAAGTTACCCCTCTGCTTGATGGATGTCTTCAAAAACATGAAGAATGTGAAAAGTCGCAACAGTCAGACAAAGCCCCAAATATTTGGAGAAAAGGGAACATTGCATGCATTTTTAAAAGAGTAAAAAGAGGACCCTAAGAACTACTGACAACCTCAGAGACCAATAAAATAATTGAATAGGTATTTCTGGAAGATATTTGAAACATATGAAAGACAGAGAGGCGACTAGAGAAAGCCTACATAGCCTCACCACTGGCAAATGACATCTCATAAGTGACTGCATGCTATGATGGATTGACTGCATCAGTAGGCAATGAAAGAGAATTTATCACCTACCTCTGACATGGTTCCACACAACCCTCTTCCTGCTAAATTAGAGAGCCATGGATGTGACGGGTGAATTATTAGATGCATAAGGAACTGGCTGAATGGACACATCCAATGAGTTGCAGTAAATGGTTCAATGTCCAAATGGGAACTGGTAATGAGTGGTGCTCCTTAAGGGTCCATACTGACACCAATTCTTTTTAAAATCTTCATTAGTGACATGGACAGTGGGACTGAGCTGCAGCCTCAGCAAGCATGCAGAAGACACAAAGCTTGAGTTGAGTTGGAACAGTTGATAAGTTTGAGGAGAGGGATGACATTAGATGGATCTTGGGGGGCCTGAAAAGAGAAACCATGTGACCCTTGAGAAGCTAATCAAGGCCAAGTGCAATATCTGGTACCTGGGTCAGAGTAATCATCAGCTTTAACACAAACTGGGGAATGCACAACTCGACAGCAGCCCTGCAGAGATGGACTCAGGAATATTGGCAGATAAAAAGTTAGATATGAGCCAGAAAAGTGCTCTTGAAACCTCAAAAGCAAACCTTATCCTGGGCTGCACAAAAAGGGAAATATGGCCTACAGGTTGAGAGAGGTGAATCTGATCCTCTACTGTACAGTCATGAGACCCCATGTGGAGTACTGAATCCACCTCTACACTTCTCAATACCAGAAAGACATCTGTTAGGATCTGACTCTTGGAATAAAAAACTGCAGCGGCTCCCTTACAAAGAAAGAGCTTGACTTATTCAGCCTGGGGAGAGAAGGCTGCAGGAAGACCTTAAAGTAGCCTTTAAGAATGTAAGAGGGAGCATAAAAGAAGAACAGAAAAAGACATTTACCAAGCCCTGCTGTGGCAGGATAATGGGGAATAGCTTCAAAAGGACAGGTTTGGATTAGATATGAGGAAGACCTTTTTCTACAAGAGTAGTGAGGCACGGGCACAGGTTGCCCAGAACAGCAGTGGATGCCTCATCCCTGGAAATTTTCAAGGCCAGATTAGATGGGGCTCTGAGCATCCTGGTCTAGTGGAAAGTGCCCCTGCCTGTCATGGGAGTTAGACTCCATTATCTTTAAAGGTCTTTTCTAATCCAAAGTATTTCAGGGCTCTAATTACCCCACAGAGCTTACATGAATCATCAGCCCTTTAACTCCACATTAAGGGGAATAAAGGAAATAGATGTCAGTGACTATGCAATATTCTACTGTCCTTCTAGATATCACTATTACTTTAGATCTGAAAGATATCACTTTAGATCTGAAATACAGAGAACTCTTCTGTCCCTACCCTAACAGAAAGTTCTAGTTATAGAAGCAACTGTTACAGTGACATGAAATTTCTTGACAGGTATCTAATACTTGGAGGAGACTGTTAAGAAAAGTATACTGCAATTCCACATTCAAAATGCAAATGAGCCTGAAGAACTTGATTAAAATCAAGCACTCTATGTTATTTCTCTTCTAATAATGTAAGTACTCAGATCACTGACTAGATTTAACCTGAAATTTTAATAAGATATCTTTCCTTGCATTCTAGATATTTGCTTCAAAGCACATAATTATGTTTTCATCAGGAAAGAAACAGAAGCACAGCAAGCGCCTGCACATTAACTATTACAACATATAACTTAAATTCAATTGATTATATAAATATTCAGAAAGGACCAACAAGCTTCTAGTCAATGAGTACCTCTTACACTTCACAGATTACATTACACATCTCATGGCACATTAAAACTCTATTGTGTCATTAAATCAAAATTTCCCATGTGATGGCTGTAGATTAAATAGACTTTGCACCACATGTATATTTTAATCTAAAGATTTAAGTAAAATTTCTCTTTATTTCAGCTAATATTTTAAGTGAGATTAGGTGTCATGCACTAGCTTTAACTCAAACTAATTTACTTCAGCAACCAGAGGAATTAGAGTTCTTTGACAATAATAGTATTGCTCCACTCTGTAAATTGAACTAACAAATGACAAGAGGGGACTAAAAAGAGCTAAATACAATGTAAGGAAAGTTTCAATTTTAAAAATCCAGTGAGATTAAGCAAGAAGGGGCAACAGGGCTCCACATTGTGGTGAGATAATTAATTCCTTGGGGTTTGAAGTCCAGACAACTGTTTCTGTTTATCTTGAGATATCCCCAGGACAGTTTTTCCTTATTTTGATTACAATAAACCTTCATGGAATGGTTGAAGATAAATTCTTTGCACTAAAATCCACAATTAAATTCCAAGGATTATTTTGTCTGTGCTGTAAACATAGACCAAGCCACTCAGCCCACATTTAAAGTCAATCATGTTGTACTGCTTCTAACAGATTAAAATGCACAGACTTTGGTCATTTTTAATATGTCACTTTCAAAACTGCTGTCTTAGACTGTATTTCCAATTAATTGCTTATAGATAAGGACACAGAATAAGACTAATGTTGGACACATTCATAATGCTTTGGTTATCCCTGACTACCTACAAGGGCTTTAGGGGAGGAATGCAGCTTAAACCAAATGCATAATACTTTTTGCCTTTACCTTCCTTGCAGTACACATCAATTCCTGCAGTGTCCTGGCTTTACTTTTGCCTTTTAGAATGGATGCTCATGAACAAATGGAAAGGAGGAAATGTGGCTGTTGTTATACTATGCTGTTATGTGAAATGCAGGAAGAAATAAAATGAAAAAAAGTAGGAAAATAAATACCTTTAAGTCCAAGTAAATATTTATGCAAGTAACAAATGCAAAAGGATCAAAGGAAAATGCATCCATGTATTTCTAGGCATCTGGCCTAGTTCACATGTTAGATAGTATGCTTTCTCCCTCACTAGATTGCAATAGACACCACTACAATTTTTCACACTTAGAGGACACAATGCCATTAAAAATGGTGCTACTTCACTGAGACCTTCCCAAACAATTAATATCCTTTATGAAAAAATCAGTACATCTACAACATTATGAATTTAATTTTACCAAGACGTGTATCTAAAGCACATCTGCATATGGAGCCAATGAACAGCAGATTTTGGACTCATTCTGCTTTAACACTTGAAAATGTAAAATTTGAATTACATGAGGTGCCAAATTTCCAAATCCAGGTAACAAGACAAATTATCAACACCCCCAATACCAACAGGTAGAATAATATTTAAATCATTATGCATTCATGACTCCCTAGGCCACGTGGAACCTATGCGACCCACATAGCTACGAAAACACAGGGCTGACTCTTCCTACTTTTTTATTGCATTTTTCTGGAAAAAGCAACAGAGCCAGAAGTCTGAGTACCCATGAGACTTGCTGGAACACAGTGAAAGATTCTCACATCCCATCAAATCTTGGGTCCTAAATTATATGCCCAGGTTCCTTATGCTTGAATATGAAATGGAACTATCATGCTAAGCCCCTGTTCTTAGCCTTCAAGATGGGCTGTATTAGCTGTTTTAAGTTTGTGTGGAAAAGCTTTGGTAGCAGAGGAGATAATAAGCTCCAAGGCAGACTTGCCACTAGCCATGGCCAAGATGACGAGTGATGAATGCAGCAGCTCTGTGATATTTAAGAAGTGGGGAAAGCTGCTGTGTACAATCAGTGAGAAAACGCGAGAACAGCTCTGCAGGTTGGTGCAGAAGGAGGGGAAGGAGACGATCCAGGTGCCAGAGCTGAGATTCCCCCACAGTCCATGGTGAAGACCATGGTGAGACACCTGTGAACCTGCAGCCCAGGGGACCACAGTAGATGTGGACTGGACTGAGGGACCAAGTCATGGAGGACTCCATGCAAGAGCAAGTAGATGCCCAAAGGTGGCTGTGACCCCAGGGGAAGCACATGCTGGAGCAGGTTTGTGGCAGAACCTGTGGCCTCATGGGAAGAGGAGCCCACCCTGGATCACAGGACCCGTGACCCTGCCTGTTCCAGGCAGACTGCTCCATAACAGGGTCCCACACTGGAGCAGTTTCTGAAGAACTGCAGCCTCTGGGAAGGACTAACACTGGAGAAATTCATGATGGACTATCTGCTGTGGGAGGGTTCCTGCTCTGGAACAGGGCAAAGTGTGAGGAATCCTCCCTGCAAGGAGGAAGGGGAAACAGAAAACACATGATGAACTGGTCACAACCCCAATTCCTTGTCCTTCAGTAGGGAGGAGATAAAGGAGATGAAGAGTAAAGTTCAGTCCAAGAAGAAAGGCATCTTTAAGATTTGTTTTTATTTCTCATTATTCTACTCTGATTTGATTGGTTAGTTTAATAAATTAAACTAATTTCTCCAATTCTAATCTTCTTCCCATGATCTATAACTGGTGACAGTGCTCTTATGGTCCTTGTCTTGCCCCTTGAGCCTTTCATTTTATTTTCTTTCCCCTGCCCAGCTGAGGAGCAGGAGTGATAGAGCAGCTTTGGTGGAGAGGTGGTGTCCAGCTATTCCAGAAATAAAGTTTTTTCAGTCCAAGTGAAATGTTCTTTTGCTGTTTTCTACTACTGTAGTTACTAAGGGCATCTACAACCTATTAGGATTTAAGACAAATCAGCATCTGTTACAGAAGCAAATTGTATGCGTTGCATAACATTTAAATAAAGCTGCAAGATGCTTATAGGCTTTTATAACATGTATTTTGGATGGAATTTGCTACACACATTTCTTTTTGAGATAAAGCTCAATTTAAAAATGCCAGCTTATGCAGATATTCTAAGCTGAGAGTTTTCATTTTCGTAACTTAGTTTATCTGCTGCTTCTACAACAATCTAGAATGGAAAGGAAAAGTACAATGTAGACAAAGGATCATATTCATTAACTTATCAGTTGAAGACAGAACTGTTATTACAAGACTTGAATCAATTCCTAACCAAGACAGCAACCTGGTATCTCCAGTGAGTCACAGAATCACTGAGTCATAAAATACCCTGAGCTGGTAGGGACCCAAAGTCTCTTCCACCAAAGTCTGACTCCTGGCCCTGCACAGGACTACGCCAAGACCACACCATGTGCCTGAGAGTGTTGTCCAAATGCTTCTTGAGCTCTGTCAGGCTTAATGCTCTAACCACTCCCCTGGGGAGCTTGTTCCAGTGCCCAACAGCCTCTGGGTGAAGAACCTTTTCCTAATATCCAACCTAACCTCACAGACAGAGCTTCAGGCCATCCCCATTGGTCCTGTCGCTGATCACCACAGAGATCAGTGTCTATCCCTCCTCTTCCCCTTTGATGCAGCTGTAGACTGTGATGGGGCCTCTCCTCAGCCTCCTCTTCTCCAGGCTGAACAAGTGGCCGCAGCCACTCATCGTAAGGCTTCCCCTTCACACCCTTTACTTGGGTTAAAAAAGTATCTGTTGTCCTTCCAAGAACTGCTCACTTTTACTGAAGCAGGTTTCTGTCTTAGGTTTTACCTATCAGTTCCCCATACTCCTTCTCTGAGTTTGACTGCAGTGGTCCAGTTTTGAGAGAACCAGACTACTGCAGATGTCCAGGGCTTTGAACTCAAACCCATCTCAGTGAAATTCATGTTAAATTGGGGTGTTCATCTGACATTGTTGCCATTGGTTTGGTTGTTAAACCAGTTAAAACAATTTTTTCAACAACCAATAGGCTCTAAGTTGACTACTTTGGTTAATCCTTTTTCTTCTCTGTGCAAATTCAGCCAAGCCACTCAATCCCACAGTTGCTCTGTAGATATTTAAACTCAGCTTTGCATCATTCCAATTTATTTATGATATTAACAGTGGAAATTGTTCCTTCATTAAACTCTCTTGTGTTCACCCCTGGTTGGAACTATGACAGACTGTGTTAACACCAGGCTAGCACTATGTTGTTTCAAATCCAGAAAGGAAGGAACACATTGGGGTCACAGGAATACAAATTCACACCATTTGCAAGTCAGAAATAACAGAGGGAATAAATACCTGTATGGTATACAAGTGTCCAGGTCTCAGAAAACTTGAGACAGGTACTAGTCATATTTAGACTACTGTGCCTTCTGGTTGCTAGAGACAGTGGTTGCACTGAAACATGAAAAATCTTACTTTCCAGTAAAATTTCCTGCAGCCCAGGGAGTGCCAAGTGCCTCACCAAGTCAGAGATGGTGCATGTGACTGTGAAAATGACTTGGGTTAACACAAATAGCTGTGAGTCACACTAGAGACTCGTGCATCACCAAGACAAAAACATAGTAAAGCAGGACCTTCAACTTATTTGTTTGATGTTTGGTATTTAACTAAAGAAAAAAATAGCTCTTTGAGATAAATACCACAGCAACATCTCTTTCAAATAATTCTTTTCAAATAATAAAAATAATATTATTTTTTGGTAAAATTGCTCTTTCTTTTTTGTTACGTCTCTTCATGCAACCTCAAAAACAAAAACCTCAACCAAATCCCACCCCCAAACCAAAAAAGAAAACCAAGAAACTCCCACACAAAACCAAAACCAACACAAAACTAAAAATAATCTTGTGATCTAGACTGGAATGTTGAAAATTCTTTTAAAAATTCAAAATGTTTATGAAATGCTAATCTTGGAGGAGGAGAAGCTCTGTTTATATATAATTTTCCACCTGTGCATGGTCTCCTGTTAATTAGTTCTCATAACGTCAATTAATATATGGAACACAGCAGCTGTAGCTCTCAAAATCCAATTTTAATTAAATACATAAGATGCAGCCGTATTATGAAAGCTGCAGTATTGTGTTTAGTTCAAATGTATTACCTTTAACCAACTAATTTGCTAAATTATTACTTAAATTTATCTAAATCTGCCACAAATTTTCAAAGGGGGTTGCATTGCCCACACTGCAGAATTTGTCCTAAGAAAATCCAGAGAAAATAAGAATGATAAAAGTCCTAGAATAGGAATAGGTAATTTGTTTTGATTCACAGACTCTTACTAATATGCAAAGAATGACTTCATTTGAAGACAGCAAGCATGAGCACAGTTCCCTTAACTTCTGATAAGGCAGAAGGGTTCCACCTGGGTTTTGGTACCTCTACCAAAATATATTTGCCTGAACTTAACTATTTTGTCGAAAAAAATCTTAACTCTTCTATGTAATGGTGGAAAACTATATCTGCTTCAATGGTGATCATACCATAATTACTCAAAGACCTGCTTTGTAATATTTAACAAGCTTAATTTGTGTATTAAAAGGTTTTCTCCAGCTGTAAAATAAAATATTCCTTATATATTGGTATCTGTGTCTCAAGAGCTAAATAAATGGGGTCATTTCTCTCAGAGCTATTTTGTTAGGCTGTCAGTAAGCTCACTAATATATTTTGTCCATTCATGTCTAAAATATGATTTTTATTATTATAAAAACTGTAAAGTTTTTGATGTTTGTTTCTAGATAGCCCGTTCCTCCCTATCAATTATTAGCCCATATGAAGCTAATGAATCATCTGCCTCAAATAGGGCTTCATTATTTATATGCTTTGGTGGTCCCAAATGAAAACTTAATCACTGTATATAATCCATCCCTACATTCAGGATAATAACTTTTTATACTAATATATTCACAAGAATCTACCATATATTTACAGAAATTTACATTAAATTAAAAAAAAAATCTGATTTTACAAACTATTTCCAGTCTTTATTTCCTTCAGCTGTTCAATATGAAATCAGCTCAAACTCTTTTTTTTGTTTTTCATGAAGAGTTTCTACAGACCCCATAACGTATGGAGAAAGAAAAATGATGCTCCAGCATACACTTCAGGATGTTTAATTCTATTACATATTGATAAGAACATTTGGATTTTCTTTTCATTTAATACTCATGCACTTTCAATATACCCATAACTCCTCTGCTCTGCCAGCTTCAGACTTTATGGATGATAACTAAAACAACAGAACCCATCCAGGAAGCTGAACAAACTTTTTGAAACAAGATGCTCTCTCTTCCTTCAGTGTCTTCAATGCATTTTTATAACTTGCTTTCCCTAATTCCTCTTCAGTCAATAATACCTAGCTGTCAACAAAATGGAACTTCCTCTGACAACTCAAGAACCAAAACATGCCACTTGACCTAAGCGTCAGATTTTTCTAGCTGAAAAGAGGCAAGAGGGAAGAGCATCATGCTCCTAAAAGCCATAGCTGGATGTTTCCAGAGCAACAACAGCAATTACTACTGGCTGAGGCATCGATACAGATGAGCCTCTGTCCTAGGAGAAGGCACAGAAGCATGAAATGAATGAGAAGTAATTGCACCATATCAGCAAAGTAATATCCTTCCTTAGACTGGAAGTAAAAAATAAAAGGACTCTTTTCTTTTGATGGTGGTAAGAGTATATCTTACTGAAAAAAAACAAAACAAAAAAAACCCCCTATATTTCCTCAATAAAATCTATTTAGGGAACAAATACATTTTATATTACAAAAACATTTGGAATAGCAGAACCTAAATTCCCTGTTCTACTTTGGAAATCTCTAAGTTCTCAAAGATGCTGAGCAATTTTAGACAGAATTTATTTAAACCTCTCATTTTCATCCCAGTATGTATGTGAGCTATTAAGTGCTTATGACACAGGATAAAGAGAGCAAATATACATCATCAGGATATGGTTTTGCTCTTAAATGCCTAAATTCAACACAATGCAGTCATTTCATGGGTTATCGCACTCGCTGCGCAACTGGCAGCAGGGGAAGTATTGCGTGGCTAGTTCTGATTGACTGAGCAGGGATGAGGTACACAGAAAAAGAGGTAGGATTTCAACTCACTGAAAAATTTAACAGCCATGTGCCATACAAATCCAGCTCCCTCAGTTTTAACAATCTACTGGCAGTTAAAATCCTTCTGGGGACCTAAGTGCATGATCTACTAACCTACTCTGAGTGCCAACACTGTAAAGAGAAACAGTAATGAAAACTGATACTGAAGGGCACTTTTTTGGGTGGTCATGAAGCAGCACACAAAAAAATCCACCCTCAAGACTGGCCTGGTGCTGGTTATGACCTGAGTCCACTTATGAAGGGGTAGCCTGCCTGCCAGGAAAGGCTGTTCTGATGGTAGGAGGGTAGTTTTTCTTTTCATTGTCATGGTTTGACACTGGCCCAGTTCCAGGCACCCAAGAAAGCTGCTCACTCAATGTCTCTTGCCACAGCTGGGCAGAGGAGAGAAAAAAAAATTCAATGAAGGGTTCATGAGTTGAGGTAAGGACCAGGAGAAAACACTCTATGGGAAAAACTGGCTCAGCTTAGAAGTACAAAGTGAATTTATTACTAATAGAGATAGAGGAAGATAACGAGAAGTAAAATAAACCCCTGAAGAACACCTTTTTCCCCCCACTTGTCTCTCTCATTCCTACCAACAGTGTGGGGAGACAGGGGAGTGGGAGTTTGGTCAGTTTGTCATCTGGGGTCTTTCTCCACTGCTTCAGGAGAGGAGTCCTTCCTGTGTCCCTCCCACAGGAGACAGCTC
>WBMY01007734.1:0-12108 GCA_013397315.1 Donacobius atricapilla
GGGGGGGGAGGGGGGGTGTTAGGTCTTGCAGAAAAGGCTTTTTCCTGCTTGCTTCTTTCTGGGCCTAAGAGGACCTGGAGAGGGGAAACTTAGTTTTCCACCGAGAGAAGCTGCCTCTACTTGGTTTGTATAAAAAGTCCTGGTATCTCAGAAGTGTCAGTGAACAGGAGGAAAACAAGCACTGGCACAGACTGGGTGATGCCTGAATAGATGTGCCTGGAGCAGGGACTAGCCCCAGTGCCTCAGGGGTGGCAGAAAGAAAAACACTTCCCAGGAGAAAGGTGATGTGTCGACTACACAGAAATGAACACACCCAGGCTAGTGTGGGAGCCTAGACAGGTACATACATTCTGAAGGTGTTCAAACTTTGGTTATGTGTATTGGTAGAAAACAGAACAATGAGTCTTGGGGGTGTTTTGAAGGTTTTATTGCAGAAAACAAAGGGGATGCATCCCATGCTCTTTCCAGTTCAGGATCCTAGCATACTGGCCCGTAATATCTCCTGGGCATGATCCATATTTGAAATTACCTGGGCTTCACATAGTATTGAAGGAAGATATTTGCAGAGATTTATTGAATTCTGAAACTGGAAATTGGAATGAGTAAGAATTACTGAATCTTCTTTCAGATCTTCCAATGCATTTTAAAAACATTTGATTCATCTTTGTTCAGACATTAAAGACAGTATTTTCTGTTAACTGTACTTCTTTCAAAACTGTAATGACAAAATCTGCCTCAAATGGACTGTTGGCAAAAGAAGGAGATCTTTTGGTGCAGGTGTAACAGGCATCAGTAATATTTTGATACGAAGATTGGGAGTTCTGGACCTAAGAGAAAAGCCAGTGTTACAACTGGCTCAAAAACATCAAATTACTGGTGAAGAGCAATCACTTGTACATCACTAAGCAAAACCAACACTAATGGCGCATTAATGCTTGTTGAGTAGAAATGCATTAGATTATCTCTGCCCAGTTCAGACTTGGACATGTAATTTCTGTTTTTTAAACAAATACGAAATGTCTGTAAGTTTTTGCATTTTATTTTTTTGTTGAAATAAAATATATAGTTAGACAAATACAGCTTTGCTGTCTCAAATTTTGACTAACTGCCAAACCTGTTTCGGCTCTCCTGAAGAGGCTTTCAAATTCTCCTTTAATTCCTGGGTTTGCTGACACATAAATTTTGAGTAATGACCTGCAGCTGCATTTCTACGGTCTGATTTCAAGGGGTCTGAAGTCTTGTTCTTTCAAAGCATAAAGAATTTACTGACATGCGAATTCTTACCTTGGTCAGAGGAAGAAAAGTGGTTATTGTTATAAAATAGTGTAAGCTCCCCTTTCCCACTTGTTCATATTCTCATAGTCTTGTTTCCAACATCATCACTAACATTTCATTGCCTGACTGTATTGGCATGTCATATCTTCAAAGATTATGAATTCTCTCACATTATGGTAAAATAATGACAAAGCTTAATAATGCCTACTGACCAGTGATTAAGTATTACAGCATTTTGGTTTACAAGCTTTTATAGCTTATTTGACCAATGAAAATGAGTAACACTTTGAGGTACTGTGTGGAAGTTCATTTTCTGTGGAGCAGATAAACTGACCTGAGTAACAGGGATTTTGTGAACCACAGTGCTGCTAACTGATACACTATTTTTGGTGTCTTACTAAGATAAACTAATAAGATGCTTTTATCTGCAATTGCATAAGTTGGATTTCGAATTTCTGTAGAAATTAATCAGTTTTGCTGGATCTTCCCTTGGTCTCCTTAATTGTTGATCAGACCAAATTATATGCTGTGATTTTAACTGAAATAAAGTGTTTAGACCATCTCTTCATTATTTTGTTTCTCAAGAGATAAAAACAACTAATCTGTTATAAATCAGGTAGTGTTCATCTGTGTTCAGCAATGCATCCAGGAAGCACTTGTCCCTCTCACTTAGAGGGATTAGTCTTTTTTCTATTGAGGTCTAAATACATTTCATGGTTGTCCAATGTTTCCTCTGATTAGTGAAATCATAGGAAGGCAGTTTGAAGTCTGACACATGCTGGGAGCATAACTGTCTTGACCAGTGCTAATAAGCTGTTCTAATAAGATGATCGCATTTTTAGAGCACTTCTAACTTCTTGTCATTGGTGTTAAGCATTAATTGCCCCTCTATGGTGATATAAAACATACATTCACAAGAAAATGTGGGTGAATGTAGTACCTGTCTCTGAGATGGCTATGCAGATCCACAGAGGCCAGCACAGGGAGCTGTAGAGTACTGTTTCTGGGATTGGACTGTCCCAGAAAACTGGAGCTCTGGAGCAGCAGATTAGCTCTTTGGAGCTCATCCTCTAATCATTTAGGACAAGGAAAGGGAGAAGAAAGCATCACTCCCTGGACAGTACTAACAAGATTCTTCACAGGGTCGTTCCATGAGGGTTAATATGAAGAGCTCTGCATGTGGGTGAGTTGCCTTTATTTCATTTAGTTCTCATCCATGGTTTTAGCAGGCAACTCTTTAATAAATTGCATTTCATGAGCAGCCCGAGAATGCTGCGCTTTTCCTGTCATGCCCTAGTCTGTTTTTCTGCTTCCAGGGTAAAGAAATGCTTCTTTGTTAAAAAAATAAAAAATCTGTTTAAGAAATTACGCAGTTAATACACGTAGTAAGCATTTTAAATAATGTTTGCATTCTTGTGTTTGTTTCTAGTTTCAAAGAGTTTGTCACAGCCAATATCCTTGCAGGCAGCAGAGAATGAATCTCAGTGAGGTCAGTGAAGCCCCAGGAGTGAGGAAACGACCGTGTCTCCTGTTCCATGCACTCCTCCATGTTGAGCCCTGTGGGGTATCAGGCTGTGAGCCTTTCTTTGCACCTCAGACTGCCAGTTGGCTGAGTAGTCACTACCTCTTTTCTGGATAACTGCATCAGGAGAAAGTCAGAAATACTGACTGCATTGGAGTAAACAAGTCAGACTAAATGTTGTTAACTTAGCTCTTCACTCTGGAAAGGATGAGAATATTTTCTTCATGCAAGCTGTAGTTCTGCCCAGCTCTATTCCATGTAAGGGATGGGGTCAGAGTAGTGCTTTGCATATCACATGAATCCCTGATACCTCTGGCAGGAGGCATGCCTTGTGATGGTGGATCTCCACCATCTTCTGCTCTTCTAATTCCTAGCAAATTCTCGCCACTTCTAGCTCATACGTAGCCTGGAGAGAGGCAGCACAGGCCTCAGGAACAGAGAAGGACCTTTCTTTTGCTTCATCTCTGCTCCCGAGAGGCTCTCTTCTCCTCTCTCAGGCTAGTGTTCGATACAATTCCAGGTAGTACCCTACCTACAAGCTTTTGTTCAGGTGTTCTCATCATGCCACGTTTGAAACTCACTTTGAGAAAGGTCCAGAAACGATCTGTGTGAGAAGAGAAGTAAAACAAGACCAGCCTTTCAGGATATTCCCTTTCAGGGGTATTATTCACTATTTGGCCATTTCTGAAGAAAAGACTCTGTTCAACTAATCAGATACAATTTATTCTTTGCAGCCAAACTGCCTACATGAATAAAATTATCATTGTTTCCCCACATCATCTTTATGGATTGCAGCAAGCTAAAATATCCTTGGAATTGGATTTAAGGCAACGAAAGTGAAGTACATCAGATAAATGTAGAAAAAATGAGACCTGTAAGTGTGAACTGATACCTTCAGAGCTGTGTTCACTCACTATCTGACATGATGAATGGCAGTGATCCCAGTTTCTTAGGTAATCTGATATTAGAACATAATAAACCTCTGCCCCCCCAAGTTAAAATATATATAAAGAGCCAAAAAGGACACAAATAAGCAAAGCAGAGTCTCCTTTAAGCAAGAGAACATAGTATGTCACTGAGGGTGCTTGAAGTGAGAAGTTTTCTCAGGTCTTACTTGGGGCAGCACAAACTGTGTGTAATTCTCCTTGCAGTACCCAGTAAGTGACTTGGAGTGCTTTTAATGTCCTCCTGCAACAGAACTGCATCTTCCCATATCCTGTCAAATGTCACCCCTGGATCTGCCCATTAAAATCTGTTTGGCAGCCTACTGATTAATTGCTTTGAGTCTGTAGTCAGAAGGACAGTCTGGGCACTCCTCTGTATGTCAAGACAGAAGGTACAAGGTCCTGAATGACATCAAATGCTGCTGGGCAGTGCTGCTCTTAACTGCTTCTGCAAACAGCACCCAAATGGGAATGCAAAGCATCTCAAATAATTTTAGTGTCTTTCTGTCTGAACAGGCTGTGTTTGCTAGGATTGATGGACCAGGTTTTGGGTAGGTGAGTGTCTCTCAGCACTGAAGTTGGTGAGTTTTAAGATCCATCTTCTGTCTGAGAACAGAGAGGTTTTAAATTAATATTTAGTTAAAATACTCAATATGAAAGAGAAGCCAAAGGTGGATCTTATTCTGGTGCCTGGAGCAAAGTTCATGCTTTAACTACTGTGTTAGATGAATAAAACCTACCCTTTAGTTCCTTTCAGATGGGCCTGGATATGAATGTGTAGAAGTATCTGAGCAAGAGGTTGTATCCCTCTGGTATAATGATTATAATGATTTCAGCATGTTGGAACAAAGGAAATCTCCTATTAATCAACCTGATTCTAGTGTGCAAGGTCACAAGGCATGAACTTGGTGCCTTATTCTGCATTTATAGCCCTGCCTAAATCAAACCCAGGCTGCAGACATGACTGTACTTTCCACTTGCAAGAGTAGCCTCATTGTCATAACTATCTTCAGTCAAGTGGTTTTGGTGGTTTCAAATCAGAGAGAGCCTTCAGCTGCCATGTTAGCCCACTTCTGCATCCAAGGTATTAGTCCCTGAAAGTTAAGCCCTTGAGAGTTTTGTCTACCTCCAGATAAAAACCACATCTCTTGTATAAAAAGATACAAGGGATCTTCTTATCACTTGTATGAAGATCCACTCTACCTCTTGACTATCAATATGTGTGTGTGTACTATATATATATATATGTATACATGCACACATCTTCACAGAATACTTCTGATGACTTGGTGACCAAAGATGCTACAGATTTCTTTTTTCTTCTTATTTCTCCCTTTCTACTTATATTTGTCCTGTATTTAAAAGCTGATTTTTTACTCAGTCTGGGAATACAGTGCAGCAGTAATCCCCTGGTATATGGACATAAGGATGAAAAAGAACAGGAAAACACAACTGTGCTGACTTTTAAGAGACTTTGTCCTCCAGGAAGAGCCTGCTTGCTCTGGATTTTTTGACGCATGAGGAACCTTTATTAGATAATCAGTCCTGCTACAAAATTAATGTTTCCATTGCTTCTCTAAGTGATCATGTAAACTTTTACTCTACAGATGTTTTGCTGCTTTAGCAAGAAGATCCTTCTGTTATCTGTAAGTACAGTCTGTTTATTTGAGTACACAGTGGTTTTCAGTCACTTCATTGAAAAGCAAATAGATCTGAGAATGTCCAAGACAATGTGGAACAGCTTTATAAATTCATTTTACTATCTATAAGGAATGTTAGGAGCATTATGTTCAAAGTACAGAAGGTCAAAAACACTGATGTTTCAGAAATACCAATATTTGAAACAGATTTTTATAAGCAGAAGAAAAAGGCCAGCATGAAACATAGCAGGGCAAAAAACACTCAAGAGTCTTGTATGNCTGCTTGGGGGGAAAAAAAAAAAGAAAAAAAAAAAGAGTTGATTTTCATAGATTTAGATTAGCTTATTTGAAATGGAATGTCCATGCCTCTCCCCAGGTACAACTTAGCTGAAATCCTGCTGTTTTGAATCATGCTAACAGCACAAAAAATGCAGGTATCTGTCTGTAGTCTCTAGTCTAATCCATCAGATTTCATGAACATGATCTCTGAGGAGAGTTATAAGCCCCAGTAATAAAAATGATGCATCCCACTAAATCAAGAGCGGGAAGGGAAGGGAAGGGAAGGGAAGGGAAGGGAAGGGAAGGGAAGGGAAACTTGCTCTGGATTTTTTGACGCATGAGGAACCTTTATTAGATAATCAGTCCTGCTACAAAATTAATGTTTCCATTGCTTCTCTAAGTGATCATGTAAACTTTTACTCTACAGATGTTTTGCTGCTTTAGCAAGAAGATCCTTCTGTTATCTGTAAGTACAGTCTGTTTATTTGAGTACACAGTGGTTTTCAGTCACTTCATTGAAAAGCAAATAGATCTGAGAATGTCCAAGACAATGTGGAACAGCTTTATAAATTCATTTTACTATCTATAAGGAATGTTAGGAGCATTATGTTCAAAGTACAGAAGGTCAAAAACACTGATGTTTCAGAAATACCAATATTTGAAACAGATTTTTATAAGCAGAAGAAAAAGGCCAGCATGAAACATAGCAGGGCAAAAAACACTCAAGAGTCTTGTATGCAAGTCTGATGAAATTTATGATCCATGGTTCTGGCCCAGGCATTTTTGCAATGCTGAAAAAGCAAACACAAGCTAATGGAAAACAATTATGAGTCTTTCCTTTACTTCAGAAGTGATTAATGTGACATGGTCAAGTTAAATCTTCTGAAGAGACATCAGCTGTGTTTTCCACTGATGGGTTTTGTAAGCATGGGTTTGGTACTCTTCCACATGAGATTTTAATTTCCTGCTAAAAGATAGGGTTCATGATCAAAATCAAGGTATACATAAATACGAGCTACTCAGCTTGTAAGGCCGATGGTTTTCTTATCAGCAAATGATAAGAACACAGAACATCTTTAGTTTTATGATACAAATAACTCTGAAGTACCAAAAACATGCAGAAGTGAATTGAAATGTTCTAATGGACTATGCTGCAAAGGATCTAATAGCATCTCCTCAGACTACCATGTTCCTGATCTGTGTGTACTCACATTTGAAATCTGAAAATACTTGTTGCTTTAAGTGAAAGAAAGAGTGGTACTCAGAAACACAGGCAACAGAAAGGATGAGCTCAAAAATACAGAGGTCCTTGGAAATGCTGCCAAATAAAACTATCTAAAGCCTACATCCACACACCTGGATTGTCACTTTGTCACTGTGCTTGCAACCATTATTGAACACTGATCTGGCTCCCTGTGCATATTTGCAAACCTACTGGTATGACTGCAGAGGGCACAAAGTTACATTTAATCCTTCAGTAGTTTCCCTGACACATGTCACTTAAGGTGCTAATCCAAGAGCTCAAGACTGTCTTTCATCCAGTTTGTCTCCAATTTCTAATGGGAAACATGTCCTAGGGATGTTTTGCCACTACCCCCAGTACTTCAGTCCTAAAATGCCTCAAATTCAGACCTTTGATTCCATTTTTTTGTGTGCTAAGTTAGCCCAGCTTTTCTGTGGCCTTTCTCAGTTTCAGCAAATCCTTCGTCAGAGCAGCCTCTCCTCTGGATGGGAACTGAGTCCAGAGGTTCTCCCCAGTGTAACTGAGCCTAGTTTTGTGGTTTGGCTGGAGGGAAGTGTTTTGCAGAAGTTATTTCAAATTTTGTCTTCTCTTACCTGTCATCAGGATATCGACTCTCAACTCAGATCCCATTTCCGCACTCAAAAACGCAGAAGATTGATTATATGAAACTTATTTTTGATGTATTCAGTGCACTTGTGTTCTAAGGTCACAAAATCAGGTTTGGTCTTACCGCTCAAAGCTTGAAGTGAATGTGTTCCTTGGGATATGAATGCCACCCTGGCAAGGTCTATTCACTCCTTGTTTCCTTCCATTTCCTTAATATCAGAGACAGGTGAGCTCAGGGCTCTGTACATCCACATACACAGATGTGTCTTGGTTCATCATCCTGCTGCAGAGGGATACATCGGTATTGAATTAACCATTTGTGGAAGTATTTAGCAATTTTATGGTCAATTTGTTCCTAGGGAAATATTGGAAAAGCTCAGTGATCTCAGTGTTTACTTCACACTTATTGAACAGTTTTTTGGACACAGTCATTTTGTCATTTGGAAATGGATGACTCATTTAATAACAAATTTTTATGGGCACTTCAGCAGCTTGTTCCCACCCCATCAGCTCTGCCTTTATTGTTCTTTGCATCTTTGTCCCCTCCACTTTTCACAGTTCGTATTCTTTTCCCCAAGACTTCACCCCTAGCTACATATATCCATCTTTACCATATAGATATGTGTAATGACTGCTTGGGTTTCAAAAAGTCAGTGTTGCCCCATTCTGTGTGGCAGATGAGCTGTTGGTGGCACTTCAGGAGCTGGATTTAGGGTTTGGTGGCCCTGGAGAGGAGAGAGCTGAACAAGCAGGTGGAGCTCAGCTCCTTCTGCCGTCTTTCTGTCATGTGGACTGCAGTGCTGTGACTTCTGCTTAACCCCCTACTAAAAGCCTTTGTTATCTTGTAGGTAAATTCCTTTTCCAAGTCACCATTTCTCTCTCAGATTGCTCTCTGATACCTATATGTTCTTCCCCATGGAGGGCTTCTGATACTAAGTTTCTCTCAGTCAAGGCATGTCATTTAGTAATTCTTTACACCAGCCCTGAGTTTATTGTGTCTTCACCATGTCTTTTTTCACATTACTCACAGAGATCGTTTTTATTTTCCATCTGAATTATTTTTCAGGAAATATAGGGTGACACATCTCTGAGGATTAAATTCCTAGGTAGTCTTCCAAGGTTTCCTGGTTTCCCAGTTCTGTGTTGTAAATGAGAATCAACATGCTAATCAGATTTTTTCTCAGGACCATCTTAATCTCAGCCCTTGGACACTGATTTCTTACTTTGTTGGGAAAATGTGAGGTGGGTGAGTATGTCCTCCTTTATTCACCCAGTTATTTCTGTTATATGTTGTTTTTAACATCCGGACAGCATAAATGGATTTTTCCTATCCTCATTTCTCTTTGTTGTGTTTTTATTTTGTTCTGTGGTGTGGGTTCTTGTTTCTGTGTGTGGCTTTTTTCCCCCCTGTTTGTTTGGGGCTTTTTAATCAGCTTTTGGTGTTAGTATTTATACAACCTTTATTCTTACCTTTGATCTGATTATTAGGAAGTTTGCTCTGTATTTGCAAGATCTGAAGTATCAGATGTTAGACTGTGCTTGTTCCTTTAGTACTGCTCTGTTATACTGATGATCCATAAAAGAAGAATTGCTTTAAATGTACTGCCCACTAAGGATAAAGATAGCTCTTAATTCAGCTTTTTCCCCAGAAACATCTTCAGGCTGTGCAAACTTTTACAGAGATATAAAGTGAAAGGGAATTTCTCATATAGGAGAGGCCAAAGGCTGCTTGAACTAAAGCAAAGCAACATGGAATTTCAGTCCCTAAGATTTTTGCCTCTCCTTGCAAAGACCTGAAATAAAGTCAAAGGATGAAGCTGAATCTTGAATTTATAGACACATGGTTACTCAGACAGAGTATAGAATGTGGCCTGTTGGTGAAGTTTGAAGATAGCCAAGAAGCATCCCTCTGATGGGATGTCCAAGAGGAATAGCTTTTATGCTTGAGGAGTGTTTGAAAGTACTTTGGCTCTTCTGTCTTTTTTTTGAAGGACAGATAGTTTCTTGTGCTTGCTTAAATTGTTTTTTATGTCTTTTCAAATTGATTCATAACCTTAGTCCTTGGGGTCTACTGCTGACTTGGAGTTGGGAGTGGGGTCTGAGGTGGGAGGATAGAGAAATTTTATTTGAGTGGAGTTCATTTCACCACAAAGTACTATCAAATGATTTATCAAGTGTCAAGTGTCATATCACATATATGAAGTGAAAAGGACTGTAGTGTTTCAGGGATCTGGCAATACCTAAGAGGGTGACAGAAAGGTGATAAATTGGACAGGGAGCTAAACTATTACAGAATACTGCCTCTGTTAAGATCCATTCTAAAGGCATTACATCAGCTTAAACAGAGGGAGTACTCACTCACATCCCCTGCTGAGTCTAGAAAGTTAAATGGTCAGCAGAGGCAGGAAGCAGATGAAAAATTATTTGCTGCTTTGAATTCCACCAACTTTCATCTGTGGAGTTATCTTAACCCATTGTAAAAACCTTAAAAAGTCAGTATATGACAGCGTTGCCTAGTAATATGAGCAAAAACAAAGAAGAGGATCTATTCTCTGACAGTAATAAAACCCACATGCCAGGCAGTTTTTATTCTTTGATGCACAAAAGCCAGGTATTCAAAGTACAGCTTCAGTGTCTGCTTCATTAGCTAAAATGGAGCCGAAATTGAAAGGGAAACAAAGTGTTTGTGTGTTTTGCTTCCTTGTTTAATATAGATAAAGTACTCAAGGGAAATCAATCAAGTGGGCTGTCTTTTGGAGAGTGGATGTCTGAGAAAAGAATAGCACTCACTTCCCAAGTCTTCTGTTTTAAAATCATACCCCTCCTTGAATACAAGAAATGAAGCTAATTGTGATAGTAAAAATAATTGTGTAGGAATTTACATTGTTACAATGTGAATAATAAGATTATGGTCCTTAAATTCAGTTGAGATGCAGATTTGTTATGTAAAGTCTATTTTTAACGGTTATGTCTTTTGAATCTAATTTTGTCCTCATTAGGGAACATGGGGTGCTGCCACATAGGATTTCTTGAGGAAGGGATATCCAATGTCAGTTCCACAGCAAATGAAAGTAAAAAATGGGAACAGCAGCAGGTCAAAGCAGTGGTATGCAGAGAGATACCTGGGTTAGGTGGGGCTGCTGAAGTAGCCACAGAAGATCAACCCACTACACAGGATAATATATTTTGCTTCTCAGCAGAGTTCTGTAAACAGAAGCAGGAGCAGGTGAAGGTAGCTCTGAATAGGCCCTCAGTGAGCCATGAGGATGTTTCTCATTATAGCAATGTAATAAGAACCCTTTTCTGAAATTGTTTCCTCTGCTGTGTTGATGTAGGGTTCACTTAGTCTTGGCAGTGTGGAGGATGTTGAAACAAGAATATTATTTTAGCTAAAATAATGGTTTAAGATCACAAATTTTTGGAGACCAGTGTTGACAAATTGTTAATTTAAAACTTTGAAAGAATCATTTGTATTCTTCTTCCTCTCCTCTACTGGCGTCATCTTCTAGTACTTTGTAAGTAATTTTAAAACAATTTCCATTTTGTTTTCTTATATAACTGGCCACTCATACAGGATTCAGGATTCTATGTGGAGCAGTTTTTATTTGCACTTGATTTTATCTGACTTGTATCTGACTTTTTTACTTTCTTTAACTTTTGGGAAAAGGTTGCTTGTACAATGACAGACTAAGGCAGTCTAGATTCTGAAACAGGCCTGTAGGTACTACTCTGCTGTGAACTGAAATAATTCTGGTTTGTACTGAGACTGCTTACTTATTTGTCAAGCTTCTAGGAGGGAAGTGGCAGAAGCAAATTCTCTGACTGCTAAACTTCGGCTGGGTGCTATTCATCAGGATCATGTCATGCTAAGAACTGCTGCAGAGCTCACTCTTAAGGTGACTCCTATACCCATTATTTCCAAAACTAGCACTTTGATCATTTCTGTCTGGACCATACACATGGCAAAGAACTAAGGTGTGTGTCAGCTGTCAGAAGACTTTTTAAATATATCTCTAAAATGTACTTAGAGAAGAAAACTTTTTTCCAAATGTTTCAGACTTCCACTGGCTGTGTTGTATATCTGCATGCTGGATTTTCCCTACACTACACAGCGACTTAGAAACCACCTATCTGAAGCCTGTAAAGCAAAGGAGAAGTCTCCAGCAGAAATTATTGAAGTCCCCACCAGGCTTTATTTCCAGCTGCCTGGGCTGATGGAACGTGCTCTTCCTCAGAGGGAATCTGAAAGGCAGTTACCTATTTTATTGACC
Source organism: Donacobius atricapilla (assembly GCA_013397315.1). Taxonomy (NCBI): domain Eukaryota; kingdom Metazoa; phylum Chordata; class Aves; order Passeriformes; family Mimidae; genus Donacobius; species Donacobius atricapilla. The sequence goes on from WBMY01007734.1 coordinate 11,781, forward strand.
AGTATAAGCTAAGTCTGCCATGTTCAGCAGATGTGGTGTTTGGAAGTAACGATTCCTTGCTGTGATGTCTGTAGTCACTGTAGATGTAACCAGCAACCTGTAGGGTGCTTGCATAACTACTTACGCTTATCTTTAATGGTAGGAATAACAGCTCTATTTCTTCTCACTCTTATCTGTTTCGTCTGTGAAAACCTAATACTTGGAAAGAAGCTGAGTTAGGAATACAGGAGAAAAAGTGACGCAGTTCTTCCAAAGGGCTTCTTTTTCCCTCTCAATCTATTTTTTTTGAAAACTCTTTTTCCTGGTGTCCCAGTTTAGGGTAAATTCT
>WBMY01007763.1:0-10137 GCA_013397315.1 Donacobius atricapilla
ACTTTCAAACCAGCACAGTTTTATACCTTCATAAACTGTTCAGTCAGCTGAGGCATTTTCAAGAAGTTTTGAGGTCAGAAAAAACCTAATTTGTCAACGTATGTGTTTCTGACAAAACAGAGCATCAACAAATTCCTTAATTAAAACCAAATATATTTTAAATATATATCAATATTGTGATTGAACTTTTGACAAATTATGTTCTTTCCATCATTTTAGCTGGCATCTTCTGAAACCTAGCTAACTATAGTAACTGATTAAATAAACAAAATAGTATGTAAAATTTTGATTGCTTAAGTTGTTTTTATTTTTATTGTGAAGGTTGGTTGAGATTTTTTTTTCTTATACAATGTACTGAAATTCTATTGACAGCAAAAAAGCGTCTACAGTTTTTGACATATTGAACCATAATTTCACACTGAAAATATTTATTTCTATTTCAGAAAAAAATTCTTAATTGTCAGAGATATGCATTTCCATTTTTATTCTGTTTTCTAGGAAAGAAAGTTATATATTGCAAATTATTCTATTCTCATTATCTCAGGGAAAAAAAATGGTTTTGTACTGTGGCCCCAGGGGATGTAGAGAATTATATAATCATTTAGGTTGGAAAAAATCTTTAAGATCATTGAGTCCGACTGCCAAGTCCATCACTAAACCCTATCCCTAAGTGTAGTAGGTCTTCTGTTGAGAAAATGAACCAACAGGCTAAATATTGACATTTATTTTGACCTTTGCAGTTGGAACAGTCGAGGGACACATGAGAAGAAAGATGATGTCATTAATAGAATCACAGAATGCCTTGGATTGGAACAGATCTTAAGGATCGTCTAGTTCCAGCTCCCCACCCAGTGCCATGGACACGGATGCCACCCCTACAGGTCACAAAGTGCCGAGTTACAGTAGAGAGTCACAGGGCATGATAGATCACTTTGGAGATCAAAGGTTGTTTAGCTACCAGCGGTAACATAATTCTTTAGCCTGCCGCCCCAGATAGATTAGTTAACCCATGGAGCCAGCAAAGGTAAGGCTGACCAGCTGGTAGTTCTCTGGACCTTCCTTCTTGTCCTTTTGAAGACCAGGGTGGCATTTGCCATCTTCCAACCCTCAGGAACTTCTCCTGATCTCCATGACCTTTCAAAGATGATTGTGAGCGGCCTCTCTATGGTGTCCACCAGCTCTCTCAGGACTGGTGGATGTCCATGGGCTCTTCAGGAGCCCATGGACTTGTGGATGTCAAGTTTGCCTACATATCCTCTAAACTAATTCTCCATGACCCAGGGGAAGTCTTCCTTGCAACATTCCTTTACCCTGGCCTCCTGCGTCAAATATTCCTGAGGGCTGGTCTTGTCAGTGAAGACCAGTGAAAACAGAACATTCAATAACTCTCTGCCTTCTCTGCATCCTCTGCTGCCAGGGTCCCCCCTCCACAAAGTAACAGGCCCAGTTTTCCTTTGGTTTTTGATGTATTTGAAGAAGCCTTTCTTGTTGTCCTTGACATCTTTGACCAGTTTTAATTCTAGATGGGCCTTGGCCATCCTTGTCTCAATTCTGCTTGCTCTGTCAGCCTCCCTATATCCATTCCAAGTGTCCTGACCCTGCTTCCACCTCCTCTGTATTTCCTGCTTACACTTCAGTAATTACAAGAGTTCTTTATGCATCCACAAAGGTCTCTTTCTCCCTTTGCTCAATTACTTGCACATCTGGACGCATCTTTCTTGAGCCTAGAGAAAGAGATCTGTGAATATCAACCAGCTCTCTTGGACCCCTCTTCCCTGAAGGACCTATCTCCATGAGACACTTTCAAGGAGACCCCTGAAGAGGCTAAAAGGAGCTCTCCTGAAGCCCATGGTTGTCATCTCTACTTGTTGCTTGCTCCCTCCTCACCTGATACTGAACTCCCCAGTCTCCCTGTCACTACAACCAAGGCTGTGCCCAGCATTCACATCTCCAATGAGGCCTTCCCTGCTAGTACAGTAACAGCACACAATTCCTTGTAGGATCCTCCACTACCCATGCAGGAGGTTGTCTCCAATGCCTTCCAGAAACCTCCTGGACTGTTTGTGCTTTGTTGTGTTGAATCACCGGCTGATGTGAGGTTGTATTTTTGGCTGTTTGGACTTGCTCAAGGTATTTCCTCTTAAGCTCTTTACAGACAGTTCAGGAGGTAGCAAAATAACTGCTAAAACCTGAAGTATTAAACCAGGCTCAGATGATTTCTAAATCAGCAGAAAAGAACACTGTGCAAAACTAATCCAGTGCTATGACCGGGGTTCATGCAGAAGTATGGTACTTGATGATGGATATGTCATTGCACAAGACTGTGCTTTTTGCTACTTATATAAAAGATGATTGTCACTGAGCAGAGAGTCATTACAAGTTCCACAGAATACTATGCCTCAGTGAAATTGGCATTGAAAAAATCCCGGGCTGGTGAGTGAGATGTACCAAAGCTCCGCCGTGGTAGCTGGAAGGGCAGGGATGTCCTGGCAGGGCAGGGCAGTGCGGGGATACAACGAATCCAAAGCGGTGCCAAAGAAAAGCGGTGGCGGTGGGACGGGGCCGGCCCAGCTGCAGCAGGGCAGGAGGAGGAGAGCTCAGAGTTCCTGGGCACACGAGGAGATGATGGGAGATTTCCTCAGGAATGGACCCTGTGGGACAGTGAACTCCTCCTGCAGCAAGAGTGGCCTGACCCTTCTCTCTCCAACACCGAGAGCAAGGGAGCGAAGCTGCCCCCAACCCCGTCATTTACCTGCCCAAAACCTCGTGCTATCTCTTTTTTCAGTCAGAAAGAAAAACTCTCGGAGACCACAAAAGGGTGTAGCCCAGTGCTGCACTCTCCTTTGGCCATTTCTTTTGTTATGGTCAAGCATCCATAAGCACCCAGTAATTAGTTTCCTAGTGACTTTGTGGGGAAAAATTCTATAGGGAAAAAAACCCCGAATCTAACCCCCAACAGGTGGAAAAGTAACAAAGAGTTGGAAAGCATTCTATCTAATTACATCAAGATTTGGGATAGTCTTTCCATTCTTGCTTGCTTTCACCCTCAGGCAATATACTAATCAGCTATTCAAGCCTTAATGTGAGTTTTTTACATTTTCCTGAGGCTGTTTGAAGCAATCTCACTTACATTACAAGTGAACCAAAAAGAGCTGGTCCATTTAATATTCTGCTCTCATTTACATTATATTACTTATAATATTTTATTTCCCATATTAATATCACCAAAAATCCACATTTTCCCTCTTCATGTACTTGAGAAAGGCTATAGGGAAATTCTAATTCTTTTGTGTTAATGGACTTGCATTACAGATCTGCAGGCCAAGTTGAAATTAACTACTGACTCTGAAAAATACAATTTATTTTCTTTAATATTTCGACCCTTGCAAGTTTCTCTTTGGCTATTCTTTCCAATGCTTAGAAACAGACTGGGAATATAATATTTAATATTAAAAGCAGTAGCTAGCTTTAAAAAAGCAAAAGAAATATTTTAGCATTTTCAGTTAATGTACTGTTTGTATAATTGGCTTGTTTAACAGGAAGAGTAGAAGCATCAAAATATGAAAAGAAATTAAAGTGAAGTTCACTGCTTGGATGGAGACTGAATGAACAGAACTTGTAAGTGGTCTGTAGAATTTGTAAATCAAAGTCACAAATTTGCACTGAATTTCATGTGTGAAAAGGAAATGCTTTATGACTGCTTCATTTTAATGAGAAGAGACCAGAAAGCAGAGTCTTGCCTTGCTACTTGGCATGTAACAACATACAAATTGCAAGGCTTTCTTATGCCAGTTTAGTACTGTTTATTCAAATCCCCAACTTTCTGCTTCTTAGGCCTACTCTGCCCCCATCTTTCCAAGGAAGGGTGAGACAGAGGTGGGGACTATTAGAGACAATTTATCTTCACACTGCATCAATTCACATGAAAACTGTTTCTTTCAATTCTCCTTTTTTTTTTTTGCTTTCCCTCAGAAAATTCATGGACTATCTTGTTGCCCTGATTTTTTCAGCCTTCTCTTCTGTTTCACAGTTTCATGTTTTGGATTCTTTCTCACACTCTGGTCTATAAACACTGGCCAACGATATTGTAGTTTCAAGGAAAGTTTTCATTCCTGTTCTTAGAGATATGGACAGCTGATGGACAGTTGTCTTGACCAATGGGATGGGGAGAGGTGTCAACCTTCTCCCTCAATCCCTGGCCTTTGTAGAAATACTATATAATGGAGTCAGATTCTTTTAAATAAAGTTAGTTCTTAGTTCATGCCTTCTGATCAAAGTGTAAGTGTGTGTTTGTGTGCATGCGTGATGAACTGCGTCACTGTCTCATAAAGAACATCCATCCAACAGCATCATTATTTAAAATGATGACCTCTCAGCATGTCCTGTACATCTAGAAAACTGTTACCTTTAAACATTCAAGTTAAACGATGTAGGGTGTTGGGAAAAAAAACCAGCTCCTTCACTGTGTCTCCCCCACACTCCAATACGAGAATCCTTTAGTGCTCTGTTGGTAGGTACAGCTTCACCTACATTAACTTCAATCCTAAAATTTGAGTATTTAAACACATTCTTTTTCATAAACCGATACAAAAGCAAATTTAATGAAGCTTGTTCTCTGTCTAAAAATTATCCATCATCAATGGGTAAAATAAGGTAAGGATACAACCCAGTGAAGGCATATCCTGAAACAGTAGAAATTATTTTAAATTTTTATCCAGAATAATTTATTGAAATAACATTACACGACCATCTATGTCAATCTCTTCAAACACTTGCTGAAACTTTGCTAATTCCAAGTTTATGATTGTGGCGCTCTTGTGTCTTCAATGGAAAAAATTATGCCATGAACACGGTTTTAATTTTTTCTATCCATTACCTTTCTAATTATGGGGGAGAAGAGGGATGGAAAGAAAGGAAGGGAGCTAGAGAAATCTGGAGAAAAAGGCAAGATACAAATAAAAGTTTAGACACTTAGTTCTGTACAAAATTTGGTGCTCTGCAAATTAAAACATTTGTGTTTTAAAGTCTTTCTCCTAACAGAAAGTTTATCAGTTTTCAAAACAACATTGAAAATAAACCTCAAATTTTTTGCTCTTGAAAATGAACTGTTAATGAATTCAGATGTCTGTGGCTTCTCAGATACTTATGCAATTTGACAATGTTATCCCTCAGCCAGTATTTATGAGCTAATTCCTGGACTGTAACTTCACACACTGTCACCAGCTGTCTTAAAATAAGGAGCAGTTTGTCCCTGAGTTCCAGGGGAAGGGCATGGGGGATACTCCCGGCTCAACTATAGCACATATCCTTCTCCTCTGACAGCTTTTTTCCTGTCCTCTGTCAGCCTTCACTGACCTTGAAGATTTGTGTGGCCTTTGGGCTTTTTGATCCCACAAACAGGATAAATTGCATATGTACTGCATAAACACTACCAAGAATTGTCCCACAAAAGTTAGAATATCTGTCACATTTCTTCAGTGACAGAGAAAGCTTGCAATTCCTGAAGTGGATTAGAGCCTGCCTGTAAAATACAGCTTCAGCCTCACAGTACGGCAACTGCATATTGGCGTGGCAATGAAGGAGTCATATTTTGATTCACATACAACAAGTTGATATTTCAGTGCCTTGTAAAATGTCTGTAAGGTAGAAGAAGTCAGGATGAGACAGTAGAATTTGTCTGCATGCCAAGGAGGCATACTTTCTGGCACTAGAAAATTTCCCAATTTATGGTTTTAGCATATGTGAATATTCTGGTTTGACAGAATCTGGGTGCCAGTCAGGCATATTTTATGTCATGTACAGGAAAAACCCAAGCTCTAGGTGTTTGAGCATATTTCCATGCAAAAATACCTGTGACAGTGATGCAGAAAGTTAATCTGAAAATAAGTAGTAAAAATATCCATAAAACTAACACAGAAGTTTATATTTAAAGAATCCTTCAATGAGAAAGTTGGATTATTTTGTGATTAGGCATAAAGATATCTAACAGACTGCAGATGACGTTGCTCTTCCTAATGGAAGAAAAAATTTTCCTTATAGCATCTGGCATAGCTAGAACAAAGAGGACAGAAATCACTGCTGGAATTTTAGAATACTTACTTTAAAAAAAAATGTATCAGCAATTTTGTGGATTCTCATTTATTCAAGGGAAACAGAAGAGATGACTTGGCTTATATCCTTCGGCTTGTTGGCCATGGGAGAAGTCATTGAGTCCTAAAGGTCTTTTGACCATGCCTTAAAACTTCTAGACAATAGGCTTAAAAAGAAGTTATCAAAGGTTTTTGGAGTCCTCTCCTCTGAAAAGTCTTGTTCCAAGGGGGCCATTGTGATTGAAAAATTCAACAAAATTCTTTAGTAAGAAAACAGAAGTATCATTACAAATGGTACAAATTTACCAGAGAAACTTTGCTTCTTCTAGTTTTCTCTTCTGAGTCCCTTTTCTGAATCTATTAATACAAATTACTGTTTCTTATGCTGTATAGAGATTCCTACAAGCAACAGAGAACACAAAAATGCAAAATTTTCAAAGCAATTATCTCAAAAGATAATAGACACTCATGTACATGGTTAAAGTCTCTACATATCTGTGCCAATGAAAAACTCTATTAAATGCTTGGAGATATTTGTAAAATAAAATTTTAAGGCATCTTTTAAGAGTGTAAGATTTCCTCAAAGGACTTTTGTTCCTTTTTACAGGTTTTTGTACATTACAGTCCTCAGGAAGCTTTTTCTTACAGGAAGATAAAAAACAAAGGGGAAAGAGAATATTACAGAAGAGAAGCTGAATAATGGCTGATAGCAGAAAGAATATAATTAAGGATTAGTAGGGCAATAGATATTGTTTAAAAAAAAAAATCTGGGTTTTAATACCATCACTGCTTTTGCTCCTATCATTGATTTAGGAGTGCCATTCATTATTTCTGATAACTTCTGCCATCTGTAAATAGAAGCTGATGGTGACCTATGAAACTCTAGTGAAAAACAGAATATGAGAATGATTTTGACACCTTCACTCCTGTACTATGCCTTTACATACTTATTTAACAGAGGTTTAAGACAAGTGTTTCAACAGTTAGGGGTGGGTGAGCACATAAGCTAAAATAACAATGGAATTTAATATTTCTTTAAACTTGAATTGGACCGTTGACTCTTTGGTTAGCTTACTCGAGGTGATTTTTCATTTGTATGTGCTTTAAACTTCCTGGTTTCAGCAGGCCATAAAAACAGATGTGCTGAAATACAAACACCACGAAAAGCTTGCTTTTGTGGTAATTCTAGCCTGAAGGGAAGCCAAAGATGTTAGAAATCTCTTGAGAAATCCTATTTCCAGCCTACATTTGCAGACAGATTTGTCTATAATTTCTTTTATGGCTGTAACTCAAGATGGACAGTAAATAGCAGAATTCAAACACACTCTATCTATTACTTTGTCATATTTCTACAGGGTGGTGAGCACAAATACATGGAGAAAGGTAATTGTTTTCCCTGAAGGGTGCTTCATAATTTTAAGCTTAGTTTTGATTTGATTTTTTTCATGAAAGCAAAAGATATCAACATCCTTGTGTAGAGGAGGGGCTCTTCACCTTGTTCTGTGAGAGTGCATGATGGATTCTTGAAGTGGAGGTTGATTATAGAAAACCAAGAAGAATTAAATCTGTTTGTTCTGACTCTAGTCAGAATTTTACTGAAATCAAATAAACTTTGTGAATCATTGTGTCTTGAACTTGTAAATTCTGCAGGAAACACAGAATTCTGGAATTTCTTTCATTCTTTTGTGGTTCAGGTACTCAAGATATAAATTTTGTATTAGTTGGGGTTCAAGGATCAGCTGTTTACAATCAGCTAAAAAACTCTCCTGTGTCTGGTTCAGCTACACAAAACCCAGAACCTTGTTCTGTTTATGTTGTCCATCTGATGTTGTGAGATAAGATAGAGGACCTATAATACAACTGAGTCCATCCTGCCTATCAGCCAGAACCCATGTGGGCTGTGCATATCTGGTATGTCCACAATGCCAGAAGCAAATCTATGAGACGTGCAGCAGACAGGTATAAGTCAATAAATTAAACATCTTGGGAATTTCTAGAGTACTGGAACATCTCTAACACTCATGTAAACACCTACATATAGAAGATCTGGAGCTCAGACTCACATCTTTATGGTTAATCATAGAAAATAAGTTATTACTGAATATTCTTTGGTTCGGAGATGGGTTTGGGATTACATTTATGTCTTGAGATGGAACACAGCTTATATAACATTAAAAATAAGGCACTTAGACTTTTATTTAGTTATGCATTTTTAGTGCTGTCACTTCACATATAAAAAGCTGCATGTTTTTAGACATAAATCTCCAATACAAAATATAATGGCTTTGGAAGCTTCATATTCCTTTTGGTTTTACTATGCAGATTAGGCACATCAGAAAAGTGGAACATGACTTTTGTTATTACATTTAGAACATGTTATTTCCTTTCTGTTTTCTTTTGATCTTGGGTTACCATCATAAAGGAAATGATAGACATATCTGTCTGCAAAAATAGGCTGGAAATAGTATTTCTCAAAAATATCTGGTTTGGCATTGTAACTTGTGATTTCTATTTTGAATTCCTTTTAAAATAAGTAAAATACTGTTGATTTCCTGATAGGCAATAGTGCCTAAGCGAAGGGGTTTTTTAGATTATCACACACTAATAAATAAATAAACTCCTAAAAGCATATGTTGTACTGGTGTTCACGTCTGCCTCTAGCTCATGAGGCAAAGCACAGAGAAGTCACAGAGGTGTTCTTTGGCTCTGGATGTAAAGTTACAGATAAGTAAAGCTTATATTTTCATATTTTCTTCTTAATGTTTATATATGACACTTTTGAAACATTAGTTGTAGGAAGATTGAATCTAAGATGCCGTTTCCACAATACCAGTAGGGATCATTTCGATAATTTAACTTGACTTCCAACGTGCCTTAAGCCATAGGCCTTCTTTACTTTGAACAAGAACATGGCTTTCAGAGATATATCATATCTTCTTCACAAGGGTTCTTATAATTGTTAGAAAAATATTACTCTGATAAATCAGTTTCAGCTGAATTTGTCCAACTTTACTATCCAAGGACTGTTCTGGTGCTGCAGATTTCTGTGACAAATAACTCTGTATTGAAAAATGTTGTTCCATGTCAATACTTTTATGGCTGTAGCTGGGATGCTAACTTTCTCTTGAAATATTTATATTGGTCTCTTCAAATTTTTAATTGAAAAATATTGTTTCCACTCCTCCAGGCGGTCTTCTAGCTTTTCCCTGAATACTTTTACATATCAACATCTTTCCATAAATGTGTGAACTGACTTAGGCTGAGGTAATTTTTTACATAATAGCTGGTACTGGGCTATGTTGCAGATTTGTGCTGAAAACAATGTCGATAATACACAGATGTTTTCATTATTGGTGAGCAGGGCTTACAAGGAGTTGAGGCTTTTCTGCTCCCCCCCACACTCCACCAGTGAGTGGCCTGGAGTGAACAAACAGTTGGGAAGGACTACTTCAACTAACCAAAGGGATATTCCATACCATATGATATCATGTTCAACAATAAAAGATCAGGAAGAGGGTGAGGAGGAAAGGGGATATTTGGAGTTCTGGCATTTGTCTTCCCAAGTAACTGTCACAAGTGGTGGGGCCCTGCTCTCCTGGAGATGAACACCTGCCTGCCTATGGGAAGCAGTGAATTAAATCCTTATTTTGCTTTGCCTTCATGGGCTACTTTTGCTTTATTAAACCGTCTTTATCTCAAACCACAAGTTTTCATGCTTTTATTTACCTTTCTATTCTCTCCTCTACCCCACTGAAGAGGGAGTAAGTGAGCAGTTATGTATGGTTTAGCTGTCTATTAGGGTTAAAACAGAAAAAGGTGGATATTGAACTGTCTATAATATTCCAACTGGACAAATACCTGTGCCAGGCGTGGATGCAAGGTAGCCATTCTGCTGAAATACTACTGAGACCTGAAACAACAATTCCAATGTAGCAATTTTGTGAAGAACAAAAAGATATTATGTACCTGTTCTGGCTCTTCATGTACTTCCCCTTATCTTTCTGATGCACCCTACTTCCTTCTTATTGAATTAAAAAAAAAAAAAAAA